>PVKC010011387.1:0-24722 GCA_004027635.1 Crocidura indochinensis
CATACTCTATTTTATTCTCCAGAATTATAAAAAATTAATTTCTTCTTTTCTAAGCTATCTGGTTTGTCACAGCAGCCTGGGTAAACTAATATCCACACACACCACTGATTTTAGAACCTTTTATTTTATCGCATTAGGATTGTTCTTACTTTAAGTATTTTCTTCTATCATTTTAGTTCTAGACACTGTCAGCAGAGATATAGGGCTTCAGTTTGTCTTTAATCAAATATATGATTTTTACATATCTATGTTCTATATATATATATATATATATATATATATCAAACATATACCATATATTCCATATGACTCAACTGGAGTTGTAGGGTTGGAAGATTCCAAGTTAAATGAAATGAAGTAGTTTTCCACATTAATATTTGCTTGCTTTGAGAGTTCCCAAGGAAGTCTTTTCAATTGTGTTCCCAAGATAGTTTGAGCAAATAGCCTGATTTCCTGAAGATTCTGACAGGACTGAAGCACACCGTTTCAATATGACACTCCTGCGTTCACAGTTGTGATGTTCCTGTCATCAACAAGGTCCTTTCTAAACATTCCACATGGGACTGGGGACTTGAGCTGGACCACTGTGATATATGCCAGTGACAAGTTGTCGCAATCCAGCTTGTGGAGGATTTTTCCCTATGGCTGCCCCGGCGGCAACTAATTATACTGGGGACTCTAACGTGGCTCATTTCAGCTTTTAGGAGGTTGCTTTTTCTCAGGAACCAGAATTTTCACCAGAATTTCCCTGGACCCTGATGTGCATCCCATTATATCACCTACTCAAGGGAAACTGATCAGACATCATATTTTTCTCTCCTTTCTGTACCTTTGCTCATTCTTCCTTTTCTGCCTGTTCCTTGTTGGCAACATTAGCAAAGGAACTCATGAGGTATTTTTCAGACCATACAGGTTTAGGTAAAGAATAAATTGAGACCTATTTCAATATACCTTTACACCATTCTGACTTAAAGGCTAGAATATGGCCATTTTTACCTAAGGTCCTTCTGACTTAAAGGATAGTATTTTGATTAAAGGACTTAAAGGATAGTATATTTATGGACAGCATGTTGGTATATTTAGATCAATTATTGAAAGATGTTTGAAACAAAGATCTTAGACTGTCCAAAATATTATTTTAGAGTTATTGAGGTTTTATCCACTCCAGGGAAGTCCATGTTCTCTCTTGAACATGTCTTCTCTTTTTCTCCTCTCATCTCTCTAAACTACTTTCAATTAAAAAAAAGATTATGCTTCCCCAATATAAAGCTATTGAAACATAAGTCTAATTAGTATGCTTATTATCTTTGAGTATAAAGTGAATGGATAAAACTAAATGGTTCATTGTTTTATGAATGGTTCACTTAAGGCTATTTCAAAGATTTTATATCCTGTTATTCTTTTATACAAATTGTATCTTTGATAATTCATTCTGTCATAGAAAATAATCATAAAGATAACCATCAAAGTTCTTAGCAGTTATGTATACTTTACAGCAGTGATTTTTTCTGATCTTTTAGAGTGGTAAGTGTCAATAGGAACAGAGAGGGGACAATTGTTGATGGTGTGAGATAGTTATCTCATTATTCTGATTTTTATTTCCCCAATGATAAGCAATGAGTACTTGTTCATATACCTATTGGCCACTTGTATGTTTTTCTTAGAAAAGTATCTGTTCAATTTCTCTCCCCAATTTTGATGAGTCTATTTGTAATTTTTGCTGTTAAGTTTCATGAGTGCTTTATAAATCACGGATATTAGCCTTCTATGAGATGTGTAGTTGTGAGATGAGACTAACTACCAACCCTAAACAAAGGCATTCCCCCCAACTTCCTTTTTCCCTACCCTCTTCTTTTAATATGTAAAAGCCCGCCTGGATTGCAGAACCTTCCCCCACCCTGGTGAATTGGGTGCTGAATAATAAAGAGAGAGCAGTTCTGACTTTGGGGAGTTGAGACACGGGGGAGCACATGGCAGAGAGAGATCATAAAGCAAAAAGCAGGCTGACTCCAATAAATCTCTTTCCTAACAGGCTTGGTATTATTTCTTCTCTATTACTCTGCCTCATCAGACCCATTCACCTAAGGGTTTATAAACATGGTGCCTGGGGCGGTCTCACAACTCATGCATCTTTATTTTACATGTAGCATGTGAATATTTCTTCCCAATAAATAGGTGTCTTCTATTCTAGACAATCTTCCTTTTGCAATACAAAAGCTTCTTTAATTTGATATAGTCTTATTTGTTCTGCTTTCTATTTTCTTTTAAAATTTTTATAAAACTTCTAACCAAACTAGTCTTGCCTTGACTTTATTTTTATAGTAAAAACGTGACTTCAGATAAGAAATGGAACTTCTGGTGTTTTGTTTCAATAGTAGTTGCAGCTGTCACCAGAATGTCCAAAGCCATGACTCAGAAAACCATTGACTTTCTATTTCAAGCCATTCCTGTCCATTTCTTATAGTGCTGTAAAGTGGTAAATGAACATTTTTTCCTCTGGTTTCAGTGACTCAGATGTTTTATTTCTTTAGATACACTCCTGATTTTTATGGCTACTGAAACGCAAAGAAATGGTCACTAGTGATCAATTTGACATTTAAATTTTAATTGTCTCCCATCACTGGGGAACCAAATGACTTTTGTTTTACATAGTGAGAAATAAATAATATAAATCAAGTGTATTATTTTTACACTAGGTTAAAACCATTTGCCAAATAAAGTGTAATAGTTTGCGAATGGAGGTAGATTTGCTCACCTAGTAGACTAGGCAAATAAATGACTATTTTGGAAATTTCTATAGGACACTAAGTTCTATAGCATAGTAAAGTCTTATATCCCTAACAAGAGTTAATTAGAAGATAACATATTTTTCACTTCGGATGATTATAATTTTATCTATTCTAATTAAATGGACTTCAATTGAGACAATAAATATGTTCATTGATCCAAAACATATCATCTATAGAAGTGGTCCTCAAACTATGGCCCGCAGGCCACATATTGTATTTGTTCCCGTTTTGTTTCTTCACATCAAAATAAGATGTATGGAGTGTGCACAGGAATTTTTTGTTTGTTTGTTTGTTTGTTTTGGGTCACACCCGGTGACGCTCAGGGGTTACTCCTGGCTATTTGCTCAGAAGTCGCTCCTGGCAGGCACGGGGGACCATATGGGGAACCGGGGGATCGAACCGCGGTCATTCCTATGTTAGCGCAGGCACCTTATCTCCAGCGCCACCGCCCGGCCCCAAAGTGTGCATAGGAATTTGTTCGTCATTTTTGTTTTTACTATAGTCTGGCCCTCCAATGGTCTGAGGGACAGTGAACTGGGCCCCTGTTTAAAAAGTTTGAGGACCCCTGATCTATAGAATATGTTCTGTGAGAGCTAGGATCCAGGGAGAAATAAGGAAAGTCTTAATAAGATGTGAAACCATCTAATTCAAGATGGTAGTTTCCAGATGGTGGCTAGTAATTTTTGTTGGATTGCTTTTAGAACATACATGGCAGTGCTCAGGTGTTACTATTGGTTCTGCATTCAAGAATAAAACTCTTGTAGATATCACTACAAAGCCAGGAATGTAAAATGTAAAATGCTTTTTTAAGTAGATTAGGAGTCAATAGCAGAAAAAATTCCCTACTGAATACAAAGGAGACAGGCTGATATCTACTTGAAACTTTAAATGTCTGGAAGTAATATTCCAACATTGCTACACAGTCCTTTCAAAATTTTTAAATGGCAATACTGTATCAATGGATGGTGGTTAGAATTCAGTTTTACATTTATGTTTTTTCTTAGCTGGCTGGTATTTATGTGTGTTATGTGTGTGCACTACTATAACTTCTTCAAAAACTCATTTGTAAAGGGACACTTTGTCATTTCCATATCCCATATATTGTCCTTAACACTGCAGTGAAGATAGATGAGTGTATATACTATATGCTTCAAAATAAATGGTTTTGTATTGTAGGGCTATATGTTATGAAGTGAAATCACTGGGTCATTGGAAGCTTTATATTTAATTTTTTGAGAAAACTATACTATTTTCCATAAAGGATGATACAGAAATATCCTCATTAAAAGTGAAAGAGAATACCCTTTTTTGCCACATCCATACCAACAATTGGTTATTTCCAGTCTTGTTGATATATGGAGTGAGAAAAATCTCACTGTTGTTTTGCTTGGCATTTCTCTGATAATGTGTTGATGAAAACTTCCTCATAGACTAGTAGGTCTTCTATATGTTTAGGGAAGTGTCTGTTTATCTTTTTTCCCTGTTTTTCAAGTGCCTTCTCATTTTTGATGGCTTATTGGTCTTTTAAGCTTTGAGACTGTTTTATCTTGGCATTTGGTTCTTTATCTGATTTAATTCATGTAATGTTTTTCTCCCATTGAGTAAACCATCTTTAAATTTTAGAAATTTCTTTTGCCAAGCAATCTTTTCACTTGATTGTAGTTTATTTAACTGTATTTTTGTTTTTGTTTTGTCTTGTTTTTGTTTGTGTTATTGTGTTCTTGTTTTATTTGCTTATGGATTTAAATTACTAAAGTAACCTCAGGGATTCTTTACCAGAATATATGGGAATAACCTGGAGATTTTTGCCTACATTTTCTCTGATATATTTTATGGATTCTTGTGTAATCTTAAGATTTTTAACCTATTTCCAATTAACTGTTGTGTGTGATGTGAGATACAGATTTAGATTATGAGTTTTTTTTAACATGTGATTCCAGCTTTCCAACACCATTTGTTGAAGAAAGTTTCTTTACTTCATTCCATACAGCTGCTTTGTTATAGATTAACTGTCAATAAATATGAAGGTTTCAGTCTGGAATTTCTTTTCTAATTTATTATTATAAGAGCATCTGCCTTTCCTCCAGTGTCACAAAGAGTAAGAAGGGCAATTTCAGAAAAACCTCATGCATTTGTGGAATATGGAGAAACAAACAATGTCAAAGATATTGAGCAAAAACAAATTATTGGTTTTGGATAACAAAATTAGGATTACTCAGCAGTGGTAGGAGATGGAGCTGAAGGACAGGTGGATAAAAGTCACTGAAGAATAGTAGTGGAGGGTCTTGCATGTTGGTGTTGGTGTTTTATGGAAGCTTTATATCCACATAATAAACCACAAATGTTAAGACATTTGCAATCATGTTACCTATACTTTAACATAAATAAAAACTATGCATATTTATGAAGTCATCACTTTTACCCCTGGTTTCAGTTTTGGGTGTAAATTTTAATGGGGGCATCACTATGATCACTCATTAAACATAAACACAAAAGTTTTCTTGCAGGTGTTTTGCATTGCAGATGCTGTTCTAATGTGACATTTCTTTGGGGGCCTTGCTATCTGGGCTGCTGACAGAAGCATTCACTGCAGTGTTGCCATGGAGAAGATACCTGATAGCAATTCATCCCTGCAACTCAGAGTGCTGGCTCCTGTGCCTTTTGATTTTAGCTTTGCATTTAAAACCAATAGAACTTATCTTTAGCTACAGTATCATTAACTTTAAATGTGTTTAAAAATATTTTTAGAAGCACCTGCCACCAGTCAGGTAAGGAAGCCCTGCCCACAGGGACAGACCCAGAGCAGCTTACCATCTCCTCTTCACTTCATGGCTGTACACTTCTCCTAATCAATGACTCCCAGCACAGCACAGAGAAAACACTACACAGCAAGTCTGACAATGGGGAGATACTGCAGACCTCCACCATGCTTAGAAAATTAATATGGTCATTCTGATGACATGATACATACCAACCACTTACATAGCCCCTCAGGTAAGGACTTTAAAGAAGAAATATGGTAATGTTCAAGGAATGAACGGAATGAACCACAATCCAAACTTAAGATGATATGAAAGAAAAAATGAGAAATATTCACATTGAAATAATAAGGCAATAACACAGGGTAAGGGAAATGGAAAATTCACTAGGAGGCTTAACCAGAAAAATAACAGCTCCTGAAGACAGAATCAGTGAGCTAGAAGAAGAGCTGCATAACAACTCTAAACAAAGGAAGAGGTTGGGAAAGAGCCTTAAAATAAATGACCAGAGGATATATTAAAAATTCTCAAAGAATGTAAACATGAAAATAGAAGTCTGGGATAAATTCAAAAGAAATATAAGAATCATTGGATTCTCAGAGACCCAGGAATAAAATCACCATGAAAAATCAGCAGTCAAGGACATCATTACAGAGAAGTTTCAAACACTATTGAGTGCATATAACCGCATCCTGGAAGCCCAAAACGTACTAACTAAAAGAAATCTAAAGATCAGCACCACAAATCATATTATAGTCACAATGACTAATGCTACAGAGATGGGTAGAATACTGAAGACATCAAGGTCAAAAAGGGAAATTATATAAAAAGAAGCATCCTTAATATTTACAGTGGTCGTATCACAAAGAACACACAAGGTCCAAAGACAGTGATGGGGCATAGTGACAAAACTCAACAAAATGAACAATTTGCCAAGAATACTGCACACAGCCAGATTTGCCAGTTTTGAACTAAAGATACACAGTTTGACCTGATATAACAATTCTGAAACTTTACAAACTAAAAACCAAACTTAAAAGAACTTTAAAACAAGTCAGACCCAACAAACACACCAAACTCCTCCCAAAAGATGACAATCATCTCTCAGCATCAATGGACTAAATCCACCAGTTCCAATTAAGAGACACAGAGTGGTAAAATGGCTCAAGAACTGCATCCAACATTCAACTGTGTACAAGAAATACACATAGTCAGAGGAAACATAAACTAAATGCCAAACGCTGGAGAACAAGAAAACAACTCCCTTAGAAAGGCTGAGGTGGCCATACTAATATCAGACTACACAGAGTTTAGGCTTTAAAAAGATTTTACAAGACTCAGACTGGCATTTCTTATAATCAAAAATGTGTTCACCAAAAAGAAATCACATTTCTGAACATATATGCATCCAATGATGGGAAAGCAAAATATTTAAAACAACTGCTGATAAACTTGAAGAAATAGATCAGTAGCAACACAATAATCTTCAGCATCATCTTGTCACCCTTGATAGGTCAACCAGGCTAAAACCTAACAAAAAAAAGTACTAGCTCTGAAGAAAGAAATAGGAGACTGTCTTTATAGATACAGAGAGAGCATTTTATCCCCAGAAAACTGGATACACATTCTTCTCCAATGTACTTGGGACATTCTCCAAAATAGACCATATGCTGGGCCATAAAACATACCCTCCACGAAATCAAGAGAGTATAAATCGTTTCTGCTATCTTCTTAGACCATAAAGCACTAAAAATAGAGGTAAGTTACAAGCAGATGAGGATAAATAACTTTAAAACTTGGAAATTAAACAGTTTATTGCTGAACAATCAGTGAGTCAGAGATGAAATCGGAGAGGGAACCAAAAATATGCCTTAAAAAATGAGAATGGAGACACAGATTATCAGTATCTATGGGTCAGAGTGAAAATAATATAAGAATAAAAATTATAGTATTACAAGCATTCATCAGAAAGGAAGAAAAGGCCTACATAAATAACTTTACATAAATAAATACATAATAGGCCTACATAAACAACATACTGACATAGTTGAGGAAATTGGAAAATAACCAACAAAATGAGCCAAAAGTAAGAAGGCAAAAAAATTAATAAAACTTAGAGCAGAAATTAATAAACTGAACACCCCCCAAAAAAACCAAAAGATCAATAAAAGCAAAAGTTGAATTTTTGAAAAAATAAACAAGATGGAGGAGCCATACACAAGACTCACAAAGGAAGGGAGAGAAAACGTATTAAGCAAAATTAAAAATGAAAAGGATGAGGTCATAACAGACACTATATAAATTCAAATGGTAATTGGAGACTACTTTGAGAATCTCTGTGCCAAAAAATAAGACATCCTGGAAGAATTGGATAAATTTTGGACTCTTAAACCTTCCAATGTTGAACCAAGATGATCTGGAATACATGAAAAGACCTATCACTATTGAGGAAATTAAAAGGGTGATCAAAAGACTAGCTCATATGGATTCAAAACTGAATTTTTCCAAACCTTTGAAGAGGATATACTGCCAATATTCTTCAAGCTCTTCCAGGAAACTGAAGAAACAGAAACACTCCCCCAATAGTTTCTATGAAGCCAACGTCATCCTGATACCAAAGGCAGAAAAAAACACCACAACAAAGAGAATTTTATTATACTTATTATTATATTTATATATTATTATTTTATATTTATTTATATATTATATATTTATATTTATATATAAACATTTAAATATAAATATTAGATATTATTAAACCATATTAAATATATGTTGTATATTTATATAAATATATATTTAATATGGTTTAATAATATAATAACTAATTTAATAATTATTATATTATTAAGCCATATTAAATATATAGAGAGAGAGCATTTTATCCCCAGAAAACTGGATACACATTCTTCTCCAATGTACTTGGGACATTCTCCAAAATAGACCATATGCTGGGCCATAAAACATACCCTCCACGAAATCAAGAGAGTATAAATCGTTTCTGCTATCTTCTTAGACCATAAAGCACTAAAAATAGAGGTAAGTTACAAGCAGATGAGGATAAATAACTTTAAAACTTGGAAATATATATAATTTAATAATTATTATATTATTAAACCATATTAAATATATTTATATAAATATACAATATATTTAATATGGTTTAATAATATAATATAATAATTTAATATATTTATGTTTATTTATATATTATATTTATAAATTATAAAAGGGATTCATGTCCCCTTAATAGATTGCCCATCCTTGTCTCTACTTACTTTCTTTTATTTTCCATTATATTTTTTTATTTAAAGAATTATGATTTTCAATGTTATTGATAGTTGAGTTTTAGGCATATAATATTTCAACATTAATCTCACCATCAGTATCAACTCCCATTACCAGTGTTCCTCTACTCCTTCATTTCCTATTCTACACTCCCTGCCTGGCACCTTGACATACACAATACAAAGTTTTGTGGTTGCAGCTTAGATCTTAAACTTCCGGTGTTTTTAATTTTGCACTTTGGATTTATAGCCATACCACACTGTCACATCACCAATATAAGAAAACTGTGACCCTCTTCCCTTTATGTCTTTCCTTCCCACCTTGGTTTCTTTCCTTCTCTGTCCTTTTCTTTAAGCTCTCATGTAAAGGGTGTTTTAGGCATCCCTCCCTTTACTATATTAAATTACATCATCCAGATATTCTATATACCACTGATAAGTGAGATAAGTCTGTATTTGTCTTTCTTCTTCTGGATTACTTTATTCAACATATCTTATAGTTCCAATCAGTTTGCAGCATGATGTCACTGTTCCTTACAGCTGCATAGTATTCAACTGTGTATATGTAACATGGCTTCATAATACAGTCATCTTTCGTTGGATACCTAAGTTGATTCCACATCTTAGCTATTGTACTAAGGAAGTATACTGAATAATGGTGTGCTATTGCCTAAAGGACTTAGCTTCTATTTAGCTTTTGTTTAGCCTTTGTGTATGAGAAACAAAAGTGAATAAATGAATTTAAAGATTTCTTTCAAACATGACTATGTTGAGCCTTCTAAACTCTGTCTTTTACCTTCCAAAGTTTATTTTCTTTTAAAAAATTTTATTGAAACCACTATGATTTACAAAGTTTTTCATAGATGGGTTTCAAACATACAATGTTCCAGGGATAATCCTATCACTAGTGATTATCTCTACGAACCAATATTCCCAGAGTGTATCCATTCCACCATCCCTTGTCTTCCAGCCCACCAGCATAACAGGTTAATATTATCTACTTATTTTCTTTAGGTAGAATGCAATTTGGTCTGATATATGGCTAACCTAGACTTTCTATTGACTTGAATAAATGTTTTCCATCCTTTTTATTCTGAGCATATCTATGCTCAGATATTTTATGTGTTTTCTGTAAGCAGAAGATGTATGGGTTTTGTTTTTTCATCTATTCCACAATACTGTGTCTTTTGATGGAAGTTATAGTTCATTCACATTCAAATATATTATTGAAATATATAGATCTTGGATCTTTTTTACTGTGTAGAGTTGTTCTTCTATAATCAGCTAATTTGTTTTTTATGTGCCTTTTGGCAGTTCATTCAGTGCCAGTTCAGTTATTAAATGTCTCCAACCTTTTGTCTGAGAATGATTTTATTCTTCCTTCCCATATTAATGAGAGGTTTGCTCTATTTTGAATTCTAGGTTTAAAACTACTTTTATTTGGTAATTTGAATATGTTCTTTCACTTTTTGTTTGCCTAGACCATTTCATATGGGAAATCTGGTATGAATCTTATGTTTTTTTCCTTTATTTTTCAATATTTCTATTGAAAACAAAAAAAATTACTATTCATCATGAATAGTAAAGTGACAAAAGAGAGATAAGTAAATGGAATTCATGACAGATAATGGCAAGAGAACAAAACTTGAATCATAGAAATATCAGAAGGAGAAGGATAAAAGAGAATGGAGAAAAACTGGTAGAATAAATAATCACAAAGAAATTTCCTGATCTCTGGAGAGAAACATTTGTGCAGATTCAAGAGGACCAAATATTATCAAAAGACAAAGACTTCTTTAAGCAGCAAGAAACAAAAGAAAACCCTCAAATATAAGGGGATAACATAAAAATTACAACAAACCCTCCATATAGTCCTATAATCCAGAAAAGAGTAGAATAATATATTCAAAATATTGAATGGAAAAAACTTCCAACCTAAAGTTCATTACCATGTAAATCTATAATTTAGGCATGAGAGAGGGATAGAACCTCTTTTTTCAAAAAAGAAGTGACACCAATTAAACCAATGCTGCAAGTTTGACTAAAAGGATATCTATTTTAAAAAAGCAGGCTCTTACAAAAACAACTAGATTCTACACAAACTTAGACATATATGATAATACAGACCTATATTTCATTAATCTCTCTCAATGTTAATGCACTAAATTCCCTTACACAAAGGCAGAGAGTAGCTGGGTGGATTAAGAAAGAAAATTGATCCATCTGCTGCCTACAAGGTATACACCTAAACTCACAGGATAAATACATATTTAGAGTGAAAAGATGGGAAACAATTATGCAAACCAATGAAAAGGGAGAAAAAACAGTTGGGGCACCCATTCTTATATTGGAAAAAAATAGCATTTATTATAAAGAAGGTAATTAGAGACAGTGATGGTGGCTGCCTATTTGTTAAGGGATAGATCAAGAAATGCTGTCATCAAAATTTATTCAAACAACGAAATTCCATTAAAGTTCATAAGGTTTCTGCTAACAAACCTAAAGAAATACATAGATAGAAACACAAGAGTAGTGTGAGACTTGAACACTCCACTTTTAGGACTAGAAATAACAACCACAGAATAACTAAAGAGATAAAATCCCTATATTAGGTGCTAAAAGAACTGAGATTATTGAGATTATTGGATACATACAGGGTTTTCATCCCCCCAAACAAGAAAACATTATTTTTCCTGTAACTTTCTTCAAGACAGATCAGATATTAGGGCATAATTCAAACATATATAAACTTACAAATATATAAATTTCATCAAGTAGCTTCCAAGCAAGTAGAAATTAAACACAGAAAAATATATGGAGGAACTGTTGTCCCAACAATAATTGTGTCCCTGGCTACAGATTCATGGTGAGTGTGGGCCACACAGAGGACAGTGAACCAATCAAACCAAGGTGCATATGTCAGAGTTGTGGAAAGTACTGGTCATGCAGCAGACCAAGAGCAGAACCAAATAGCAACGAGGATTGTGGAATCCCCATCCACATATACAGAGACCAAGTAGGCCAATGCTTACAACTGCAAGATAATGTCTCATCCACATCTACCCTCCTGAGACCTCTCCGGTAGTTGGAGAGATTGACAGTGACATAGGATAGAAGCAACTTGAGACAATAAGGAACCATGGTAAAGCAATGCAAAACCAACCACAGCTGACGAGTGAAAAAAATGGAATCATGCAGACTCAGCCAGTACTAATCCTTTATATAATCTCTCTAAAAGGAGTTTAGAGCGGAAAGGCTTAGGATGTTCATGAAGGTTAAAGAAACAATGGAGCAAACTGCCAATCAAAAAAGAAAAATGTGAGGCTGGAAATGAGAAATATACAAACATAAATGTCATAACTGAAAAACTTGGTAAGCAAAATGAAAAATTCATTGGAATACCTCACCAGCAGAGTAACAGCACCAGGAGACATAATTAGTGAGCTCAAAAGTGAAGTGCAGAAACCTCAGACACGAAAGATTTGGGGAAAAGACTAAAAATAAATAAAAGATGTGGGAAATCATCAAAATAAACAAGCATACAACAATAAAACTTTGTAATGAATTCAGCAGAAACAACAAATAAATCTTTAGGGGTCCCAGAGGTCCAGAAAGAAAATACTGATGAAACAACAGTCAAAGACTTCATTGCTGAGAAGTTCCCTAAGCAGAAGAGTGCTTGCACTCACATCCTGGTGGGTGATCCCAAAGATAATCAGCTAAAAGAGACTCCAACTAAAACACCCTAAGGCACATTCTAGTAGCAAGCATTCATCAGGAAGGGGAAAAGATCTGACATGAATAAGGTAACTGCACAGCTTAAGAAATTGGAAGATGACCAACAAAACGAGCCAAAAGATAGTAGAAATAACGAAATAATAAAATTTAGAGCAAAAACTAATGAACTGGTAATAAAAAATTCATCCAAAAACTAAGTTAAATCAAAAGTTGGTGCTTGGATAAAATAAACAAGATTGGGTCCAAAACAATATCATAGTGGGTAAGGATCAACTGACCCAAATTCAACTCTTGGAATCCCTATGGTCCCCCAAGTCTGTCAGGAGTAATTTCTCAGTGCAGAGCAAGGAGTAACTTCTAAAAACCTCCAGGTGTGGCAAAAGAAAAAAACAAAAAACAAACAAACAAGCAAAAACAAGATTGATCAATCATTAGCAAGACACAGAGAGAAATCTAATAAACTGAATCAGAAATGAAAGCAGAGATATTACAGCAGAAATTTAAAGGAATATCAGAGACTACTTTAAGAATTTTTATTACACAAAATGAGAGAACTTAAAAGTGAATAAATTCATGGACTTCTATAAGCTCCTATGGTTGAACCAGTATGATGTGTAATACCTGAAAAGACTTATCACCATCAAGGAAATTCAAAGAGTAATCAAAGGGCTTCCCCCAAACAAAAGCCCTGATGGATTCACTAGTGAATTTTTTCAGACCTTCAAAGAAGGTCTATTGCTAATCCTTTGCAAGTTCATCAAGGAAATTAAAAAAACAAAAAAACAAAAAAACAAAAAAAACAGAACTCTCCTTACTGGTTTCCATAGGGGTTGGACCAGAAAACATTCCCACCAACAATGAATGAGACGTTTTTTTGCCATATTCCTACCATATTTTTCCGAGTAATTTTAATATGTGTCATTTTCAATGATTTAAGATGGTATCTCATTGTTATCTTAAATTGGCTTTTCCCTAATAATACATTTTCATGTGCCTATTGGTCATCTATTGGCTTCACCTTTGAATCATTCACTCCTTTTATTTTCGTATTATTTGAATAATAAATAAGCTATCTGTTAAATTTTTTTCTTTTTAAATCTCTATTAAAACATGTGTGAATAACATATTTTTGATCAGCATGTTGTTGACATTATAATGTCCTTCTAAGAGCTCCCAACCAATCTCTAGTCAAGTAAGAATGATTCTGAGAATTTTATGCACACTCCAACAAATAATCTATATCACAATCACATCTATAGTCATATTTTACTAATAATTTATTTTTTAAAAGGCAACTTTAATTTTATGATTTACCTCAATATTATGCTAAACGAAATTATAGAGAATTAAAAATCCCATATGTTTTCACTCTAATATGTGGAAGGTAAACAAATCAAGCAAACAAAAATAAAGTTAAAACAGCTTTTAGATATTAAAAACAAATTGGGGGGCCGGGCGGTGGCGCTGGAGGTAAGGTGCCTGCCTTGCCTGTGCTAACCTAGGACGGACCGCGGTTCGATCCCCCGGTTCCCCATATGGTCCCCCGTGCCTGCCAGGAGCGACTTCTGAGCGAATAGCCAGGAGTAACCCCTGAGCGTCATCGGGTGTGGCCCAAAAACAAACAAAAAAAAACAAAAACAAACAAACAAACAAAAAAAAACAAATTGGTGATTACCAGGGGGTTGGGGGGATAAATAGGCTATAAGCTAGAGTGAAAACTAGAATTTTGGTAGTAATCATATACAAATTTCAAAGTATAATGTTGTACACCAGAAATTTATACAACATTATCAACAAACATTACCTTAATAAAAATTTGTTTTTAAACCTGTATTGCCCTCCTTTGTATTTTCCTTGCAGCACAGCATTTACTTGGTAACTTTTGAAATCACTCTTTCATTGTTCAGCTGCAGTTTAGTAATGTGCTCGTTATTGTTAAATAAAGGCATTGCCTTACCGTTATTCTTTTTTACCTCTGACCGTCCACCACAGGCAGCCTGAATGAAGTATTGAAAGTGTACATGATCCTCACAAACTTCGTTTGAACTTTTCATCAATCACATGCTTTGCGACAACACTTTGAGGTTCTGTTGCTTTGAGAAAATATTTCTCTCAGTCATTACAAGACAAAGCTTTTATTTCTCCTTTCATTAAGACCTAGGAAAAATGATGTGTAGATGGAATCAATTACAGCATTTTGTATTGCATAAATCCTCACCAGCATATCTCTAACGCTTCATATAGTAGAGGGCTAAATTCCAGGGCATTCACAATTTACTTTTCTTTTCTTCTAGTTTCAGAACTTTCTTATTGCTTAGATGAAAATTCCCTCGGTAAAATCAAATAATTCTACTTCCAGGGAATTTGAGAAAATTTAGAAGCTGTAATTGACATTTTAACAACTTAAAAATGAAAGTTTATATGTTCTTTGTAAAATAATTCAGAAAATTTTCTCTTAGAAAGATTTTTCATATCTCTGTCCTTACATATCAACTCATCCATCATATGTCATCAAGTGCACTGAATATACAACTATAAATTTTAGGATTTTCTTTCAGAGTAAAATATCTCATTGAATTATAAACTTCTATTTTATCTACATTATTTATTTTTCTGGATTATTAAAAACTGATTCAATTAGTTCTGAAGAAGAAAACCCAAATATTTGGAAGGTAGAATAATTTATTTCTCTCTTGCAATCACATAGTTCATAAACTCAGAGACTTGAGGTGCATTTCTGAAGCTAAAATAATAGAAAAATTTCAAACTAAATATTTTCAGCTAGATAGGCATGAAATATAATATTCATATTATATTTTAAAGAAAAAATTTTAGTGATAACAAGGTATAAAATATCTGAAAAACTTACCTCATTAAATGCATTCATAATTCCACAAGAGAAAATTCTCATGTTTTCTTTGCTCCACTTGAGAGTTATTCTAGACAGTTTTGGTATTAGAATCAAACATTATGTTTCAAATTTAAATACTGATTAATTACCATATTCTACCGCTCTTTTAATGAATCTTTTACTAAAATTCCAAATCATTTTATACTGAAGATTAATTGGTATGTCGTATATTTAGGCTGGAGAAATGTAAATGGTTGCGAATTGATGCAAAATAGTGCAAAGTTCACATAGGCTTACAATGTTGTATTTGGATTTGGATAATATGTGGGGGAGGATATTATTTGTATAACATGTGGGTTGGCATATTTGAACACATGTAATCACCAATCTTCACCTAAATTCCTGTGCTCAGCCACTTTCTACAGCAAAAGAGACTAACCTAATGATTTTGTTCACAAAGCTGTATTTACTCATTGGGAAATGAAGAAGCTATGAGAACTTGTAGAACATTTGCATGTGTTCCCAGCTCCCCAGGTCTTTAAGAAGTGTTTTCAGCATACAGTTCTTTTAATGTAAAGTTTTATTTTTGTAAAACTAATAAGTTTTATCAGGTCAGAGTAAAAGCCATAACTAATTATATGTGATTTTTATTAATGTTATATTTGTATACATATATACATATGTAAACATATATCTAAAGAAAGAAGAAAAGGATGTCATATGTTATATGCCAGCACCCAATTCTTGTCCAGAGTGATCAGTTCCAAATATCATTGTTATAGTAGACACTTCTCTAACTGCTCACTCACTTCGTGGCAAGTTTCCGACCATGTACTGATCCTCCTCACCTTGATATTATTGTCTCTAAATATTACTACCATACTGTCTTATATTTTTCTTATAAT
Organism: Crocidura indochinensis; assembly: GCA_004027635.1. Classification (NCBI taxonomy): domain Eukaryota; kingdom Metazoa; phylum Chordata; class Mammalia; order Eulipotyphla; family Soricidae; genus Crocidura; species Crocidura indochinensis. Next base: position 16,330 of record PVKC010011387.1, read on the forward strand.
AGGGATGAATGAGATTAGTCTGTGTATATCCCTCATTTTACTCAGCATAATAATCTCCATGTCTATCCATGTATAATTTATATAAATATATATATACTGTATAAATTATTTTATTTTTCCTAACCACTGCTTAGTAATCCATTATGTAGATGTACCACAGATTTTTAACCCCTCATTTGTTGTCAGGCACTGGTGTTGTTACCAGATTTTAAAGAGTTCTGCGATGAACGTAACAGTGCAGAGGGCATTTTTGTTTTGTGCTTTTTGCGTTTTTAGAGTATATATCCCTAGTAGTGGTATTGCTCGGTCTTATGAGAACTCAATTTCTAGTATTTTAAGGAATATACATGTTGTTTTCCAGAAAGGCTGGACTAGTCTACATTCCCACCAGCAGTGAATGAGAGTTCCTTTATTCCAGCATCTGCTCCAGCACTGCTTGTTCTTGGTCATTGAGATGTGTACCATTGTCTGTGGTGTGAGATGACATTTCATTGTTATTTGAATTTGCATCTCCTTGATAATTAGTGATGTGGAGCATTTTTTTCATGTGTCTTCCATTTGTATTTCTGCATTGAGGAAATGTCTGTTCATTTCTTTTCCCCCATTTTCTTCTTGCTAAGTTCTACCAGTGTCTTGTATATCTTAGATATTAACCCCTTATCTGATAGGTGTTGGGTGAAAAGTTTCTTCCATTTCATAGATAACCTTTGTATCCTCATTGCTGTTTTCTTTGATGTTCAGAAGTTTTTCAGTGATGTAATCCCTCTTGGTTATCTTTGCTTGGTGAATTGTTTTTCCTCCTTGAAGATGTCTTTAGTTTAAATGTCATGAGTATTCTGCCAACTTTTTCTTCTCTATGCTTTATGATTTCAGGTCTGATATCAGGATCATTAATCCATTATGATTTAACCTTTGTGCCTTGTCATAAAAAGAGGTCTAAGTTCATTTTTTGCATGTAGCTGACCATTTATCCCAATACCACTTTTTGAAAATTTCTACATTTTAATTTCTTGACACTTTATCAAAGATTAATTGATCATACACTAGGTGCCAATCTTATAATACTCAAATCTATTTCATAGATCTGCGTAGTCTGTCTTTATTATACCACTCTGTTTTAATAACTACTGCTTTATACAGTTTGAAGTTGGGAAAATGGTGCCTTCTGTCTTCTTTTTCCTAAGGATTGATTTAGCTATTCCTGAACATTATTGGTCCAAAGGAATTTCAAGAGTATTTGACCCATTTCTTTAAAAATGTCATGAATATTTTTATTGGGATTACATTAAATCTGTACACTACTTTGGGAAGTATTGCCATTTTAATTATGTTAATCCTCCCAATCCATGAACAGGGTATATATCTCCATTTTCTTGTGTCTTTTTTGCATTTATAAATCACTGTTTTATAGTTTTCTTTGTATAGGCCTTTCACCTCTGTGCTTAAGTGTTGTCATACACCTGAAAAATCACTTTTTTCACCTTTTCTGAGTTAATTAGCATAAATTTCCTTAATTCAGTCAACCTCTGGTTGACTGATCTGACCTGATCTTTGATTATTTATGTTAAACTCTGGCTAATAAAAGTGGCATGGAAAGCAGTAGAAAAGAAGAAGCTTGGCTAGCTCAGTAATATCCAATAAAGTTCTTGACAACACATGACTTAAAAAGCCTTTTTCTCCCATGACTCTTGTTTTTTTTTTTTTTTTTTTTTGGTTTTTAGGTCACACCCGGCAGAGCTCAGTGGTTACTCCTGGCTCTATGATCAGAAATTACTCCTGGCAGGCACAGAGGACCATATGGGACACCGGGGGATCGAACCATGGTCCATCCAAGGCTAGCGCAGGCAAGGCAGGCACCTTATCTCCAACGCCACCGCCCGGCCCCTGACTCTTGTTTCTTATGATAAACTGCAAACTGAAACCCTATAGTTAAGTTGACTCCAAGGTACTTGATCTTCCAAAGCACAATTTTATATATAATTACTAGGTATTAGGTCAAGTAAGTACTAGGTCAGTGTGTGCAAGGCAAATACCTTACAGCCTAGGCCACCACTCTGACCCCAAAGTAATTATATTTTAAAAAGAAACAAAAGCAACCAGGTAAGGTATTTAGTGACTAACAAGAGAAATAATATCCAAATTATAGGAATTCCAGAAAATGTGTATTCAGCCAATGAAAATGAGGAAAAAAGTAAAGTACAAGTAGTAGAAGAGAACTTCCTCACTCTCACAAATTCAAGAGTCCCACATAGTGCCAAACTCTTGCTGTTTTCAAATGACATGATACTTTATCTAAAATCCTAAAGATGCCACATAAAAGCTTCTAGAAACAATAGACTTGTATAGTAAAGTGGCAGGCTACAAAGTTAAGATGTCAAAATCCATGAGCTTTCTATACACAAATAATGAAAGAGAAGAAAAGATATTTTTAAAAATCCTGATTCAATCCCAATTGTGCCTCAAAAAGTCAAGTGTCTTGGTGTCAACAAAAGACTGAAAGACATATATAAAGAAAACTACAAAACACTGCTTCAGAAATAAAAGAGAGCACAAGAAAATGAAGACATAGATCCTGCTCATAGATTGAGAGGGTTTACATCATTAAAATGTTAATACTTCCTAATGCTATTGTGTTGCACTAATTTAATGGAATTCCTATAAAAATGCCCCCAAAATTTTCAAGACAGTGGATAAAATGCTCCTGAAATTCATAATGAGAAAAATACACCCACAAGTAGCTAAAGCAATCTTTGGCAAAAAAAAATATATATATCCAGAGATAGATCCACAGGTTTTACAAACAATTAATTTTTATAAAGAAGCAAGAAATACAAAGTGAAACAAGGAAAGACACTGGTAGAACTTAGCAAGAAGAAATAAACTAACTTCATCAAAAAATAAGGAGAAGAAATGAACATACATTTCCTCAAAATGAAATACAGATGGCCAAAAGGCACATAAAAATGCTCCTTATCACTAATCGTTAGGGAGATCCAAATTAAAACAACAATGACATATCATCTTATACCAGAGACTAGCACACACACACACACACACACACACACACACACACACACAACGCACACACAAAACAGTGCTGGCTCAGATATGGAAAGAAAGGAACGTGCATTTACTGCTGATGGAATACAGACTGGTTCAGCATTTTGGAAAACAATATGAACATTCCTCAGAAACCAATAAAGTAAACTTCTGTATGATCCAGCAATACCACTACTAGGGATATAACCCAGGACCACAAAAACATAATACAAAAAATGCCCTCTGCACACCTATGTTCATTGTAGCACTATGTACAACAGCCAGAATCTGGAAACAACCCAGGTGCCTAACAGCAGATGAGTGGTTAAAGAAATGGTGATACAGTTACACAATTAAATACGATGCAGCTGTTAGGAAAACTGAAGTCATTAATTTTGCTTATACATGAATGGACAGAGAGACTAGTGTGTTGAATGAAATGAGCCAGAAGGAAAAGAATAGACATAGAATCATATCACTCATTTGCTGGATATAAGAAATACGAGAAGTAATATGGTAATAATGAAAAGGAAAGGAGTTTTTCCTATAAGGAGTTCTTTCTGGTTTAAGAGTTTTCCCTTTAAAAGCAGTTACAAGTCAGAAACAACAAAAGGCCTCAATTCGCACATGGTCTATCTTAGGAACTTACTTCTAAAAGATTAAAGTAAGCTAGCTACCCCCCATTCTTTAGGGTAGGAATGCAACCCTAGGTGTAATGTTTACCCTGCATAATAAAAATGTAACCACCCCCCACTTAACTTTTGTGGTTGTCTCTTTGTTGTGACAAATGTTCTCCTAACTGAGTTAGGAGGCCTAAGTTAAAATGTTATTCTAAGATAAGTTCCTGGCTTTGACTGGGGGTGGGGGTAAACGCTGTACCTTTGCTATATAAAAACTTGTTAGTTTTGTGTTTCAGGGTCTTTGCTCGGGGTTTCATCTCTGGGCACTGACCCTGGTGTCACTCTGGCACCAGAAAATAAATAACAATTTGCAAATTTGGCTACTGACTCTCTTTGAAACGCTCGAGACACCGCTCAAGAGAAAGGGACTGATCCAGGCTCCAACAATAATACCCAGAGACAAAAATTCAGGGGTCTCAAACTCAGTTTACCTGGGGGCCGCAGGAGGCAAAGTCGGGGTGATCCTTGAGTGCAAAGTCAGTAGTAAGCCTTGAACATTGGGAGGGGGTGTGTGACCTAAGCAACTAAAACAAAACAAAAAAATTCCTGTAAGGCAGGGCCACAAAACGTTGTAAGGAGGGCCGTTTGCGACCCGCGGGCCACAAGTTTGAGATCCCTGCTAGATCAAGGGTCAGAAGCTCCAGCTCAGGATAGAAGGTTTGCCACAAAGAGCAGTGATTGTAATTAAAGTAGAGAAGGGTCTATGTAGGACAATGATACTTGGAACTGATCACTCTGGACAAGAACTCATGTTGGAAGTGGAGAGACCAACAGGCAAAGCACCACTCCATTAGCAATAGTGCAAAGCACAGTGTCAAAAAAGGAAAGAGAGAGAGGGAGAGAGCAAGGCAGAGAGAGAAAGGGGGAGAGAGAAGTAATTTGCTTACCACAGAGCAAGGTGGGTGGGAATAAAAAATGGGAGGGAAACAGGAGTTATCAGTGATGAGAAGGTGCAATGGTGGAGTATGGTGTCCATTTTATGACTGGAACTCAACAATGAACAGTTTTGTAACCACAGTGCTTAAATAAAGCAATTACAATGTATTTAAACATATTGTGGCATGATTAGCATTTTATCCCCCACATATATGCATACAACTATGATTCGTACCCCAGTTCAGCTTCTATTCAGCTTTGTTTATTTGTTTCACCCACCTGCCTCCCCTTCGGTCTTCTGGAAACCATTATTTTTCCCTCTGTATCTAAGAGTTTATTTTTGTCTGGAGCTGTTTGCTTTGCTCCTTGTACATCCCACAAGAGTGAAATGATCCTGTGTTTTTCTTTCTCTGACTTATCTCCCATAGCACAAGGCCCTCGAGTTTGTTCAGGACATAGATTCAAATAAAAGTCAACACTTTCCTCAAATACTTCAAGGATGAAAGGGATTTTAGAATTTAGACCAAACCTCTTATTTGAAGGAAGTGAGGCTAGAAAGCTAATACCTTTGCACTCCTGTAATTCTTTAACAGCAAAGAGAAGCACATCCTGTAGTCAACAAATATTTTTCAACTATGTAGCTATAAATATAGCCACCATGAGAGTCAAATGAATTAGTTCTGAAGATTTTTTACAGCTCATAGAAAACGATTAAAGTGAGATTATTGCTTCTAAATGAATACTATTCCCCATCTTGACAGCCTCCAGTTGCTTTACGATGTCCTTGTTCTCTTCCAGAGAATTTATCTTTGAAACTCCTTTACTTACTGTGTTGATTTATTGTATGCCTCTCTGCACTAAATGCAAACTTTGTGAAAGAAGAGATTTGAGTTTCCAGTTGGTTTACTAATGTGTCTTTAGGGTATTTGAGTGTTTGTGGGTTAGGCAGCCAAAAATATTTACTAAGACAAAAAAGCCTCTTCTACATAACCTTAGTCATTTTGTGGCACATATATTCAAGCACTAGCAATTATGGCAACCTTCAAAGATAAGAGTTCTTTCAAAGTCTGAGAATTAAGTGATACTATTGGATGATAAGAAGCTTAGCAGCAACTAGTAACTAATAAAAAAAAATAAAAAAAAATCTGAGTGACCTAGATGATAAAGATAACTAAATGGGGGGGGGGGTGAAGTACCCTCTTTTTTAAATTAATATCATTGTTTAACTACCATGGTTACAAACACATTTGTAGTTGGGTTTCAGTTATAAAAAAGAACACCCTAAAAAAAAAAAGAACACCCTCCTTCACCAGTACAACATTCCAGACACCAATGCCCCCTCCTCTCCCTCCTACCCCACCACCTGCCTGTGTTCAAGACAGTGCTCTATTTCTCTCTCTTACACTGGAATTAAGGGCAAAACTCTTTGTTTAAGCTAATTTGAAAAGAAAAGGCAGCTAATTAAAAAGGCAAGAAATGTAAGTGCCCTAGGGAACATCCCTAGGAATTAGGATCCCCCCCCCATTTAAATTTACATATGCTTTGTCAATTTTTAAGTGCATGTTCTTTATTATTACTGAGAGACTCTAAGAATTTTGGGTTTTTTAGTTGTGTTTAGCTTACTAAAAATGGGCTCAAAAGCTTTCCCCAAGGCTTGATTACTTTTGGGGGGCTGGAGTTGATGGGGACACCATTTATAGCAATGCTCAGAAATCAATCCTGGTTTTGCACTTAGGAATCACTCCTAGAGGGGACCAGATCACAGAGCAATATATTTGTGCTGGGGTTCAAACTCAGCCAGGCCATGTGCAAGCAAATACTCAACCCACTGTCTTGTCTCTTGAGCACTAGTCATCTATTTTTTTGGGGGGAGGGGGGCACACCAGGTGACATTCAGGGGTTACTCCTGGCTATACTTTCAGAAATCGCTCCTGGCTTGGAGGACCATATGGGACCCTGGGGATCTAACTGTGGTCAGTCCTAGACTAATGTGCACAGGGCCGAACCTTATGCCCTGCACCACTGCTCCGGCCCTGGCACTAGTCATTTCTTTTATTTTTCACAATCAGGATAGAATTAGAAAAGCAAACTTTGGAATTTTTGTTTGAATTAGCATAAATGAATAAGTCAAATGAATTAGAATGAATAATAACAAATCAATAAAGGCAACAATGATATATACATATGCACATATTTTTACACACATATATATTCACCTGGACTCATTTCTTAAGCATTTGGTTGGTTGGAAAACGTGCATCTTTACTTACTGTAGTGCTAATGAAATAGACTGCTCAGATCTCATATATTCACAAAACAAAACTAGCTAAATGATGACATCTCTTTAAATCTTACATATACTGCTCACAGAATCAAAATAGATTTTAATGAAAATTTTAAGAAGTTGAAAGAGCTGACATCCAAAAAAAATCGCTAACAATGTTCAGAAGAAACTTTGAGATGACATGAATATTCACTTTAAAAGTTATTTTTCACTTATGTTATGTTAGAAAAGAATAATAACATCTTCTAAAATCTTTAATTTCTGAGTACATATCTGCCACATGTAAGCCTGGATATTTTGATCAAATCTTTATGAGCATAATGAACCTAAACTATTCCAATAAAATATAATTCCTATAGAGGAATAATCCTCAAGTAGTTGCTGACAGGTCTATGTAATTATTTTTAAATCATGTTTTCAGGGATGAACCTGAGACATTGTTAGAAAAATTCTTTCTTTCATCTGTTAAGTATTTGTTGAATGCCTGTGGTGAATCTCACAATGTTCTAAGTGCTGAAGATGCTGAAATAAAGGTTACTATTCTGCCTTTAGAAAGCTCAGTTATAGGTGAGCAAACATAACATTTAAGTAGTATTCTGCAGTAAGTAAGCTAGAGGTAGGCTTGTTTACACAGTTTAAAATGTGTAAAATGTGTGATCCTTTGAAAATGTCAAAACAATGCAGTCTCCATGCTTGTTAGAAGACAAAGATCAGTTCAGAAATTGGGGATGTTTCCCTACAGGGGGATCATTCCGGGCAGCTTCAGACTTCCCAATAGGGGCCTGAACTTATCCACAAGAACAGTTGAGCAAATACTGTATATAAGAACTTCTAACTATGCTGGTTAAAACATAAAGCTTTGGGGCTTTCTTCTGAATAAAATTAATGTAACATAAAAAAATCGCACAGACTTCTTCATGGGTTTAGTGTATGTATGCTATTGAAACCACATATGCTTTCTTTTTTGATTTTGCATAGTTCACATCTGTGTCAGAGTTTGGATGACATTTATTGTATGATTTTAATTATTCTCTGAAATGAATTTTCTACATTTCATATAGAATAAAACAATAGCCAATCTCTTTGACTATCTGACTTCTTGTTTCTTTCTGTCTGTGTCAATAAAAGTCGTTAGTCTTAGAAGCCTTAAATATACAGTCAATCTCTAGCAATAAGATCCTTTGAGAAAATGTGCCCGTACAACTGTGATCTGCCCATGGAATCAGACAGATGATTATCTTTATCATGATGTTTTCTTGCTGTAATAAAATAAGTATTAAGGAGTTGAACTGTATTACATGAAATTAAAATCTTAATCTAGGCAGACATATTTGTGTTTTTGTGTTCCTAGAATATATCCCGAGTAGTGGTATGGTTGGATCAAATGGGAGCTCAATGTCCAGTTTTTTTTAATCTCCATATTGTTTTTCATAAAGGCTGAACTAGATGGTATTATCACCAGCAGTAAATAAAAGTTCTTTTCTCCCCGTATCCCTGTCACCAGCACTGATTGT
>PVKC010011388.1:0-24703 GCA_004027635.1 Crocidura indochinensis
TGGTGTTTGGTTTTTGGGTCACCACTGGCAGTGCCTAGGGCTTACTCCTGGCTCTGTACTCAGAAATTGTTCCTGGCAGGCACACAGGATCATTTGGGATGCTGGGATTCGAACTATCCTCCATCCTGGATTAGTTGCATACAATGCAAATGCCCTCCCGCTGTGCTATCTCTCTGGCCCCAAGTTTGTTGTATTCTTGAACCTTTCACAATTCACTAGGCATCTTCCACTAGTATCCATCATTTCTTTTTTTTTTTCATTCTCACTTTTACTTTCATAGCATTGTTTTTATTCTCTCTTCTATATATCTTCTGTCATTGATTTCAATTCTCATTTATTTCACTCTCATTTTAAAATGTCTATATATTTACTCTAAAAAACAATATGACATGTTAGATGAATATATCTTGCTCAAAAAAATATATTTCCAATATGTTCCTCTGTCCTCTAAAAATGAATATATAAGACAGATATAAGTTGTCCAAAAGAATGTTATATTTCCAATGTGTTCCTTTCTCCATTCACATAGAGCAACTTTGATTTTTATTGTTAATCAATAAGCCTATTAATGTAGTATGTTTTTCCCCCAAGTACTGATTTAGAGATGTGAAGAAGAAGCAGCAAGGTGAAATCCAACTTCCAGTTTGATTGAAATTTTTCTCGTGTAGTTAGTGGCTGTTTTGTTCTTTGTGTAATTAAAACTTTTGAGTTAACAGTACATTGGTTTGCAGAGATGAGAATCAAGATATTTATTTATTTGGAGAAAAAAGATATTTATTTATTTTGGTTTATGGGCCACACCCATCAGTGCTCAGAGTTATTCCAGGCCCTGTACTCAGAAATTGCTCCTTGTAGCCTCAGGTGACCATATGGGATGCTGGAGATTGCACTTGGGTCAGCCTGATGCAAGACAAAGAGCCTACCCACTGTGCAATGAATTGCTCCAGTCCCAATAATCAAGTTATTTGTGAATAAAACCTAAGGATAGTAGTGAAGGAAGCTATTGTTTATTGATCCTGGACTGGAAATGAATAATTGAAAATTAGCATCATTTATTGAACTCTGATTAGAATGTAGAGTTTAAAATTTTAGTAAAACCCATGATTTATAAAGTTAATAATACAGTTGCTTTAGGCATATAATGTTCCAACAACTTTCTGCCACCAGTGAATTATCCCTTTTCTACAACCAATGTCTCCATTGTTCCTCGCACTTCCTACCATTGTTAAAAGTATGATCATGTATTTAAAAATATATTCTAGGGCCAGAGGAATATCTGAGTGCAGAGCCAGGGGTAGCTCCTGGTGTCATGGGGTGTGGCCCAACCTCCATCACCCCCAAATAAAAATAGATTCCACCATTCTGTCAAGCTGTCAGCATCAGTTTGATGAGGAACAAGGGTAGTTTAGTAAATTCCATGGACATGCTCTAATTGCCACGCTGCATGCTTTTTGAAGTGAGTTCTTTGTTCAAAACAATGCTATGTAGAATATACATAAGGCACTCAGTAGATCCATGGATGGCTGGTTTTACATAATAAGCATTGCTTGCAGACAAGTAAAATCTATATCTTGAAAAACTGTTTATTCCCACTAAGACACTAAAGAGCAGTTATAATAGGAGGTTGCAGTTAAAATAGTTTCAGGGATAGAGATTAGTCAAAACTCAGAACAAGACACTGCTCATTACTATTAAAAGATAGTTGTTTTTTCAAGTGAATTGCGATATTGTCAGTTTAGAATTTTATGAAGGATTTATGCTTTTGTCTAAGACATTGGCAGGGAATTTTCTTTAAAAATATGAGAAAGTTGGGTCCAGAGCAGTCATGGAGTGGTATGGTGTTTGTCTTGCATGTGGTTGACCTAAGACAGACTGTGGTTTGATTCCCTGGCGACCTATATGGTGCCCCAAGCCAGGAGTGATTTCTGAGTGCATAGCCAAGAGTGGCCCAAAAATCAAAAATAAAAAGTTAAAGGTGGTTTTTTTAAAAAAAATATTTTTCAGTGTGTTTTAGACCACTATTTTGGTAACATATAAAAGAGATTTACTAAAAAGTGAAATAAAATTGTACATATACATAAAATGTAAGCATCTTTTGTTGTTGCTGTTGGATTCAAGAGCCATAAAATAGTAATAGCTGCTGAAATTCCTGTAGAAGAAATTTTAATAGGAGCTTCAAGATACTATTGGTTATAGACCAGTACTGAACTACATACTAATTGGATAAAAGAACCTCAGAAGAGAAAGGATTATTTGATGAAAGATTAATGGATTCTAAGTGACTTTTGGGGATCTGAAAATACGATTTTCCCCCTCTCTCTGCGGTTTTTTTATGTGAAAGAAGTACCACACTATCCCTGAGGGGGAAAAGAGAGAGTAGGGTATATATAGGAAGTTAGGTGTTTTTTATTGAAGTGGGAAATAAAGGAACTAAGTTTAAGAATATTCAGTATGTTAACAATGGGCCAATACTTCTAAGGTTTTCCAAACCACAGCAGCACAAAAACTAGATAATAGAAAGAAGCCAGAAGATAATTAAAATTTTAGTTGACATTTGGGACTAATGGATTTTTATAGGACTGTACCTGACGGGCTCTGGGACCTATATCTTCCCAGCAGTGATGCTCAGGACTATCCCTGGCAGTGCTTCTGGAGTCATGTAGAGCCAGGGATCAAACTCAGACTTTGTACGTGCATGCTTGTGCTTTGTTTGCCCTTTAAACCTCATTCACATTTTAAGTTAACTGTTTATTTAATTTTGTTTTGTTCTGTTTTGTTTGTAGGTCACACTTGCCAGTATTCAGGGCTTACTCTTGCCTTTTTGCTCAGGGATCCCTCCTGACCGTGCTGGGATCATAATGAACCCAGGTCCCATAGATTGTTTTGACTAGGGATGTACTTAAACTAATAATTACTATTATGATTAGAATGATTTTTCTGGCCTTTCATCAGTACATTAATACAGTTAATTTATGAACATTTTTACTTTTTAGTCGGGGAGGTGATTAGTTGGGTCACACCCAGTAGTGCTCAGGGGTTATTCCTGACTGTACTCAAGAATCATTCCTGGCAGGCTCAGGGAACCATATGGGATCCCTGGGATTGAACTTGGGTTAGCTGCATGTGAGACAAACACCCTATCTTGCTGTACTATTGCTCTGGTCCCAGTTTTACATTTTTTAAAATGTAGATGATTGACTTAATTAGAAATTTGCAAGTTAAGTTTACAGAAAATAGTTTCCAAGTATTTAATACTTTTTTAGAGAATACCACTTATTTATTTCTCAAAGCAAGTGACTTTTTATTCAATATTCAAAAGTATATTATTTATACTTTGTTTTTTCATACGGTTTTTTTTTTTGTTTATTTGGTTTTGTGTGTGTGTGTGTGTTTTGGTTTTTGGATCAAACCTGGTGGTGCTCAGGAGATACTCCTGGCTCTATGCTCAGAAATCACTCCTAGCAGGCTCAGGGGACCATATGGGAGACTGGATTCGAACCACTGTCCTTCTGCATCCCTTACATTCATGCTATCTCTCTGGCTCCTGTCATACAGTTTTTATTATTTTTCCTGTTGTAACCTTATAAATTTGGTAGAATTTAATATTTTGGGGTTACATATTACACAGAAAATTTAATAAGCATTTAAGTAATTGCCAGTTCTATTGAGATTCCAACACTTATAGCAAATAGTTTTTAAACCAAGAGTCATTAAAATGCAAGGAATATAAAAACTTAAAAGAAGTTTTAATAAACTATTAAACTATGGCTGTTATCCAGTGACTACTATTACCATTTTCTGAACTCTGCTTTGTGTCTTACAATAGCCTAACAATCATCTCTGTCGTTTTGTGCAATAACTGCCAACTTAACATTTCGGTTATACTGCTGTTTGTTTATGGATTTTGAGAAAATCCATTGAAGTTTACTTAAGAACCAACTCATTACAATGGTATTATTTACTGAATTTTGTTTTCCTGGCCATTAGCTAACTACAGAGTTCAGCAGTACAAGGTTATAACTGTACAGAAAGGATCAAAATACCACAACCTAGTAGTGGCATTAACCAGAAAACTGAAGTCATCATCTAAGGGGGAAAAATCTTTTGTAGCTCTGAAGAGATTATAAAAAATGAATAAACAAGCTCAGTCCTCTAATTATTTTTATTCTAATTATTTATTATAAAATACAAGGTTTAATTACTTTCTAGATCTTGAATCCAGGAATGCAGTACTATTCTGATACAATTTATAACAAAACGAAATAGATAAAAGTTCTCGAGTGTTCTTTGTAGTTGCTATTAATAAATTACAACTTTCAAATCACTAAAAATGTAATTTCAAATTTAGTTAATATTTTGTTAACCTAAACCAAAACCTGAAAACTACCAACAAGTATCCTAGATTTGATACAGATATTTTATTTCAACTTTATTACATACATTTGTGAACCTTTGGTTAAGTATTGTTAATATAACTAACAAGCCATACATTAGATTTAAGATACATTTTAGCCTAACAATGAGAATGCATGAGGGAAATAGAAAGCCTGCCTAGAGTACAGGCGGAGGTTGGGGTAGGGAGAAGGGATATTTGGGACATTGGTGATAGGGGGTGTTCTTTACATAATTGAAACCCAACCACAATCATGTTTGTAATTAGGGTGTTTAAATAAAATATTATTTTAGAAAAAGATACATTAGCCTTGGTATTTATTTTGCTATATTTTTAGTATGCCTCAGCTTTGCCCATCTAATTTATATCCTAAGAAGCTGTGAGAAAGAGCTGTTCCCAGAAAAGCCAATACTACTGAAATCAATGAATTATATGGCTTTTATTGTTGATCATCTTATTTTTTTTTGGCAAAACTATTTAGATAATTTGCTTTGATTTATCATCCTAGCCTTTCCTTCTTTTACATCACATCCATGGTACCCTAGGATACACATACAGCATTTAGCGAACACAACCATAAAGTTAGTTAGGGAAGGAAGGATCTGAGAAGTTTGGGATAAGTTGATTTAACTTGACTTCTATGTTCAGGTTTTACCTTTGTTTAAAGAGTGAAAATAGGGAAGACATTTGGGATGCATTTACTTTTTTCTTTTTGTTTTTGGGCCACACCCATCTGTGTTCAGGGATTACTCCTGGTTCTCTACTCAGGAAATACTTTAGCAGGTATGAGGGAGTATATGGGCTTTGGGGGATCAAACCTGGATTGGCATATGCAAGGCAAATTCCCTAACCCAATATACTTTCACTTTGGCACCTCCACTTTTTGTGGTTGGATAAATTGACTTGTTAAAAATCTTTTATTTCCTTATATCATTTCTAAATGTGTTCTAATTGAATTCCAAAAGGATGATTTCATAGTTCTCTAATTTGCAGATCCAGTAGTCACATTTGGTAAGTTAGCAATTATTGGGTAATAGGTACTAAATAAATAAGTCCAAAATTAATTTACCTTTTATCATACTAATAATTATGTTATTATCTGCTTTTATAGCAATCAGAAGAAAAAATTTCAAAAAAAAGTTAAAAATAAGCTTACATGAGACCAGAGACATTTCTATCTCAGGAGTGATCCCTGAGTACAGAGCCAGGAGTATACCCTGAATATCTCTGGGTGTGTCCCAAAAACACCAAAAAGGCAGTTCCATACATATATATATATATATATATATATATATATATATGTTCAACAAAAATTCAGTGTTATATATGTATGTATATATAATTAGATTTCCTTTAAGTATTCTATGAAATCAAAAATCTCAGATTATAGGAACATTCATGTTGGACATTAGGAAATTTATTTGCGGTTGTTTTAATTTCGAACCATAATTGGCAGTGCTCAGGGTTTATTACTAGTTCTATGCTTAAGGATCACTCTTGGTTATGCTTGAGTTTCCTCTGCAATATGGAGCAAACCTCAGTCAACTGTGTACAAAGCAAGTGACTTTATCACTGCATAATCTTGTGGACCCCATTATAGCAAATTTAAAGTGAAAAGATTTTTCCTAAATGTCATTTTAAAGCTTTGGAAACAATATACTAGTCAATTTTTGTAATAATAGAATTTTTTATCTGAATAATTACCATTTTTATTTCTTTTTATTTTTTTAATATAATTTTTATTTTGACCATATTGGCTTACATATCTTTCACAGTAATGTTTTAGGTACATACTGACATTGAATCAAGGGAATTCCCATCACCAAATTTGTCCTCCCTCGACTCCCATTCCCATTTAGTGATCATATATCTGTTTATTTCCGGTACCCTCCCTTATTTCACTTTTATTTCAAAGTTTTTACATAAGCATCATAACAAAGGTAAAATTATGTGACTTGATATGACATTTTTACAAAAAAATATAACCTCTGTACCTAGTAGTATATAAATATTTACAATGAAATAATGGAAAGGCAAAAATATGTTGTCGTTATTCAAGTTGATTTCCTCATAGCATGTCCAGAACTTTGAAAATAAGTCAATATATAAGCATTTCTCCCCTATTGTTATGTGGAGGAGGAGTAGCCACTGGCCTTACACCAACCCTTCTGTGTTTTACCAAGCTTTGGCAAATGAAATCTTTTCCTTAAGAGAGAAAGTTTGCTCCTGTTATCTTGAAAAACAGATTTCTTGTCATTAGAAATACTTGTTACAATCTTTGCACCCCTCTCACACAAACTAGTTTACAGAATTGGAAAGAATACTTAAAGAATAGACAGAGGTAAACTTGATGATTCACCTAGCTTGAGCCTCAAAGGATTTTTCTGCACTGTTTAGTTTGGCATCTATGAACTATATGTGGTTCTTGAAAACGTAAAGTGTGACTAATACAGAAGAATAATTTAATTTAAAACTTTGGCTTTACTAACAATTATATGTATATATACATATATGTGTATATATAAATATATATATATTTTTTGTTTTGGAGCCACAGCTGATGGCACTCAAGCATTATTACTCTTCTCTCTGCTCTCAGAAATCATTTCAAGCAGACTTGGGGGACCATATATAATGCCAGGGATTGAAACCCTGTTCAGCCATATGCAAAGCTCTAACCACTATAACCATAATAAGAACAAATGAGAGAACTCGCTGTAGAAACAATAATATGACACAGAGTGAAAAACTATCTTGTTAGTGCACAGGAAAAAAACAGGAAAAAGAAACATACTGGTTCAGGAAAAATGATAAGAAACATTGTTGTCATAATTATGCAGAGAAGAAAAATTATCTTTAGAAAATTAAAGACATTTACTTCTCCATAAGGGAGTAAGCCAGCATCCATGATTAACATATTAAGAATGTAAAAATGTGGACATTGATGCAAAAACCTGTCTAGATAGTGAAATCTTTGTCATCTAGAAGAAGCAAATATAAAAATTACTTGATAGATGATTTGTACAAAAAGAGATTCTGACCTTTCTGCTTACTGTATTCATAAGTCAAAATAAGTAGGGGGCCGGGCAGTGGCGCTGGAGGTAAGGTGCCTGCAATAACCTAGGACGGACCTCGGTTCGATCCCCCGGTTCCCCATGTGGTCAAAATAAGTAAGGATAATGAAGAGTTATATCACCAATAATATGAGATTATGTGGAAAATTATAAAAAAAATTATGTTAGGGACCGGGCAGTGGCGCTGAAGGTAAGGTGCCTGCCTTGCCTGCGCCAGCCTAGGACGGACAGCAGTTCGATTCCCCGGTTTCCCATATGGTCCCCCAAGCCAGGAGCGACTTCTGAGCGCATAGCCAGGAGTAACCCCTGAGCGTCACCGGGTGTGGCCCAAAAACCAAAAAAAAAAAATTATGTTAGATACATATAGTATGTTACAAAGAAGGTAATTAGACAAAGCAATGAAAAGGTTATTTACAGTAATTTGGGAATATATAAGTAATCTAGAAGTGAAAACTATACTTATTGAAGTTATAGGAAGCAGAGAGAAAAAGATTACAGGTCATGATTATTTATAATACTCAGAATTGTGTATTGTATTTTTATAATACCCAGAATTCATATGCTTAAACAGATTTAAAACAAGAAAGACTCAGATATAAAAAATGAAGTATCATTAAAATATAACTTTCAAACATATGATACCCAAAATGAAAGCTAGATTACATTCCAAATTCTAACTGAATTTTTTTAGATTTGGAAGTGCAGAGTATTAAAAAGATTAAAATAAATCTACTTCTTGACATTTTGTAGAATTGAGATTTCAGAATTCAATTACATGTTGATAAGGCAACCATTGAGAAAAAGTAGATTAACCTACAAATGAATGATTGTTATATTGATAGTAGTTCATAATATCAACAATATATGTGAGACTACAATGAAGTAATATATAAAATTTCTAGAAGAAATACCTTTATTATAGTTTTGTATCCTAGAAAATATCACAATCAAACGTAAGAGTGCCATCTCACTTAGAGGAGTTATAAAAGCTGTGCCACTCACCCTGACTTCAAATAGGATCTGTACAAAAAACAGGATCTCTAATTACAGAAACCTGACATCCACAACCTGACTTCGACAACTGTGATTGTGAAGAGCTTTTACTGGGACCACATAGAAAGACTTTGGGGTTAGACAGTTTTATATGCCTGGAGTCTCTAATTGTTCTTATTGTCAGGATGCTACTTGACTAAGGTCTCCCTGTTTTTAGACCAAAGTTTTTTCCTTCCTATTTTCTCCATATTTTTCTATGCTTATGCAAAAACAAAGAACAACAACAACAACAACAACAAAAAAAAACCTGCCCCACACACAAACCCAAACTCCTTTTTTTATTTATTGTATTTTTTTATTTCTTTTAAATAGGGTCTCCCGCTTTTTTCCCAGAACCTTGGGACATGGATTACTTTATCTTACCAAATACTCAGTTTTCTATGAAACTAAGAAGAAAGGAATAAAGACTGGGAGCCAGGAGCTAACTGGACTTGAATGCATTAGCAGGGAAATATTAATGTCAAGACTAAATATCCAAGCCAAAATCTATGATAATAGAATCAAGGGACCCAAACTTTAACTATCTAAATTTAAATGGACTTGTTATACTGATAGGCCAGGGGGCAAAATGTAGTGGTATAGGATGCTTTCTGGGTCCATTGGTGGAGAGAAGGTTGACATTGGTGGTGGGAAGGGCCCTGACTCATTGTATATCTGAAATTCAAGTATGAAGGACTCTGTATATCACAATTGTTTCAATAAAATAAAATTTAAATAAAAGCTGTGCCTCTGATAAAAAGATTCTTAAATCCATAGGATTAAAATTCTACAATATTTTATGAGAATTATTAAACCTTTATTTAAAAAATACTGGAAAAGT
The DNA here is from genome assembly GCA_004027635.1 of Crocidura indochinensis. Classification (NCBI taxonomy): domain Eukaryota; kingdom Metazoa; phylum Chordata; class Mammalia; order Eulipotyphla; family Soricidae; genus Crocidura; species Crocidura indochinensis. The sequence continues at coordinate 9,341 of PVKC010011388.1, forward strand.
TAACTCAACAAAGGAATAATATAAGTCAGTCGCACTTTCATTTGCCAACAATCTAAAATGAAATGTCTACAAACCAAACAGAGCTATTTTAAATACATATACCCATATGCAAAATAGTATACTCAATATGTGATAAACAGTTCTTATCATAGTAGTCATTATATTGTGCATTATGTAATTGAGGTGACTCATCTTGTTTATATCACACTTCAGAAAATTAAAAACTGTAACTTTCCAAACATGTTTTTTTTTACTTCCATTTTAAGGGGAAACCTTCATTTTTTTTATATTACCTTTATTTAAGCACCATGATTACAAATATGTGTGTAGTTGGGTTTCAATCATAAAAAGTACACCCGCCTTCACCAGTGCAACCTTCCTGCCAACATTGCCCCCTCAACAGTCTCCTCCTCCCACCTAAGGCAGGCATTCTATTTTGCTCAGGCACTACTATTGTCATGATAGTTTTTAATGTAGTTATTTTTCTAACTGCACTCCCACTTACCACTCACTTCTTTATGGTAAGCTTCATTTCAGGGCCTGGTCCTTCCAAACCTCATCTCTATTGTCGCTGGGTACTATTGCAATACTGTTTTTTTTTTTCTTAAATCCCACAGATAAGTGAGACTATTCTATGTGTGTCTCTCTCTCTTCCTCTAACTCATTTCACTCAGCAGAATAGTTTTCATGTCTATCCATGTATAGGAAAATTTCATGACTTCATTTTTCCTCACAGCTGCATTGTATTCCATTGTTTGTGTACCATTTTTCTTTAGCCACTCATTTGTTATCAGACAGATTCTGGCTATTGTAAATAGCACTGCAACAAACATGAGCATGCAGATGGCTTTTTTGTATTGTTTTTGTATTCCTAGGGTATATCCCTGGGAATGGTATTGCTGGATCATATGGGAGCTCAATTTCCATTTGAATGTGAAATATAGTTTAATATTTCTTTCCCTCTCCACTGCTCTTTATCTTCATTTTTATCGCCTTTCAAGTTAACCTTAGTTCTTTTTAGCTTGTTTGTTTGGGGGCCACATCTGGAGGTGCTCAGGGTTACTCTTGGCTATGTGCTCAGGAATCACTCCTGGCAGACTCAAGTTACCATATGTGATGCCAAAGATCTGGGATTGAACCCAGATTGGCTACATGAAAGACCTATTCCATTGTTTGTGCCCCAACCTTTGTTCTGTTATCTGTAAACACTGGTTTGTTTTATTTTTCTTTTTCTTGTCATCGATTGCATAGTTTATATACATATACATATAAATACATGGCAATATATGCCAACAGTTTAAATACACATTAATGAAATCATTCAATACTTTTTATTTCTGATTTATTTATATTTCACTTCAACATTTTTCCTTGAGCATTTTTTGTAGTTCTTAATGGGGAAAATAGATTTTTTTAAAGTTGAATCTCTATGAAAAGCAAATTAAAATGGCTGTTGATGGCTGTTCTTGAGTCACACCCATTCCTTCACCAATCTGTATTTCTGACTCACCTCCCACCATCATCCTTCAGGCTGTCTCTATGGAAGAACTTTTTTCTTTCTATTTTTAAAAAATGTAGCGTTTTTAATTTCTTCATAATATTGCACTGTATAAAGCTACCATCTTAATCCACTCATCTGCTCATAGGAGTTTGGTTACTTTCGTATATTAGCAATTGCAAATAATGTTGCAGTAAATATTGGGATGAATTTAATTTTTAAAGGTAATGATTTTGTCTAACTTAAAAAATGGAAAAAAGCGTAGTTGCTTAATAAAGTGGTTCTTTTGCCATCCTTTTCCCCCCCTCAATTTATGAAGAACAAGATAATTCAAGGTCTGTGGTTCTGTGGCAAAAAGGAAAGAAAGAAAGAGAGAGAAAGAGAGAGAGAGAGAAAGAAAGAAAGAAAGAAAGAAAGAAAGAAAGAAAGAAAGAAAGAAAGAAAGAAAAAGAAAAAGAAAATTGAGAGGAATCCATCAATTTAAATGAAGAAAGGGAAAAAAGAAAAACAAAAACAAAATTAAATAAGCAATGACAAAAACATAACAGCAGCAACAACAACAAAAAATCATCTCGAAAATAACCACTAAAAGAAAGGAAAGGAAAAAAAAAATAAATGAAGGGCTGGTGTGGCAAGGCATTGTGGGAGTTTTTGGGTTTTTGTTTTGTTTTTTTGTTTTGGGGCCACATCCCGTGACACTCAGGTGTTACACCTGGCTATGTGCTCAGAAATGGTTCCTGGCTTGGGGGAGCATATGGGACTCCGGAAGATAGAACTGTGGTCCGTCCTAGGTAAGCTAATGCAAGGCAAATGCCCTACTACTTCTGCCACCGCTTCAGTTCCGACTTAGTGGGAGGTTTATTTGTTTGTTTTTTGTTTATTTTGCATAGGCACAATAAGTATTGGGAAAGAAAGGGAACTCCCTTGACCTAGGACAGTGGTTGGCACGCTGCGGCTCACGAGCTACATGTGGCTCTTTCCATTTTTTTTTGTTTTGTTTTGTTTTGTTTTTGGGGTTAATGCTGCTCTTCTGTGTGCTAGGCAGCCACTCCAGGAGTCTAGACTCTGCTCCTAATCTCTGTCAGTGCATGCCCTGTGTGCAGCCCTGGTGCCCGGCTCCACACAGCTCCAATCAGGTTATGTGGTATGGGCATCATCCACAGATTCCCCCATAACAGTGCGTCATCCACAGATAAATAACATTGTGTCATTCTCAAATACCAGTGTGTCATCCACCGATAAATACCAGTGCATCTTCCACAGATAAATAACAATGTGTCTTCCATAGATAAATAACATTGCATCATCCACAAAGGTCCCCATAACAGTGTGTCATCCAATAGTACTTCTTTTATGTGATTAAGGATGCCGGTTTGGTGTTGGTGGCTTTATTTTAAAATGAAACATTTTTATAGGTGCCCTGTTTGACATGGCTACAAAGAAAAATCAATGAAAAACGGTAGATGAAAACCATGAATTTAAAGTGGAATAGACCATGTCTTTTGCATTTTAGAATGTAAATGGCTTTCCAATCTGTCTTATTTGTAAAGAAAAATTGGTGCATAACAAAAAATCTAATTTGGAGAGACACTGTACAGCAAAACACTTGTCCTTTAAGTGATAAATAGCCTGTTGGTAATGCAAGGAAGAAAGCAGTTGAGGAACTTCTGAAGAGTCAAGAAAAATCAAGGTCTGTGTTTCATCACTGGGTGCAATCTTCCAGCTATGTTATTTTTGCAAGTTTTGTGGTTAGTCAAGAGATTGTTAAGAGAGGCAAAACATATATAGATGGTGAATACATAAAACAATGTTTTATAAGTGCATCAGAAGTGTTATTCAGGGATTTTAAGAGCAAAGAAGAAATTCTAAAAAAAAATTAGAGTTGCCATTGTCTGTTAAAACAGTGAAAGATAGAACAGCCAAAATGTCTTCCTATATAATTAACCAACAAGTTGAAGATCTTAAAGTGGTTTCAGCTTTATCAATAGCAGTTGACGAGTCTTGTGACTTAAATGATACAGCTCAAGTTTCACTTTTTTTGTAAGATTTATGTCAGTTACAGGTCCTAAAAAAGAGCTTTTAGGATTATTGCCACTGAAAGGTCAAACATGTGGAGAGGATATAGCAAATGCTATCATTGGTTTCATTGAAAAATATCATATTCCACTTGATAAAATCGTCTCAATTGCAACAGACATGGCAAAAAGAATGACTGGCATAAGAAATGGATTTGTTGCTATTATGAAAGAAAAAATTAGTCACGCGATACTTACATACCATTGCATCATACATCAAGAAGGACTTTGTGTGCAGACATTTCCAGAATAAATGTGCAAAGATATGGAATTGGTGATTAAGATGATCAACATCGTTGTGGCTAAAGCTCTTCATCATTACCAGTTTAAAGAATTTTTAGTTGAAATGGAGAGTGAGTAGGCAGATCTTCTGCTGCATTACAAGGTACGTTGGTTATCAAGAGGAAACGTTTTGAAACTTTGCTTCTTTATTATCAGAAATCAAAGCATTTTTCCTCGAGAAGGGTGTTCATTATCCAGAATTAACAAATGATCAGTGGATTCAAAAACTGTATTTCATGGTGGATGTTACTTCACATCTAAATCAGCTTAATCATAAACTACAGGGGAAAGGAAACACAATTTTTGATGTTAGAAGTTATTTCATTTGAAAACAAGTTATCTGTTTTTGCTCAGGATTTTGACAGAGAAACTTTGATTCACTTTCCAAGCCTGATGAAACATTGCCAAGAAAATAATTCTGATATTAACATTACCTATTTTAAAATAACACTTTTAAATATGAGGGAAGCTTTTCTCAAGAGGTTTCAGGATTTCAGAAACATCAAAGCGACGTGAGCCTTTGTTAAAAAACCTCTGGATGCCACTGTAATGGAATTAAATTTTTCTCCCTTTAATATTGACACTGGCAACTTTGAAATGCAATTGCTGGATTTAGAGAACAAAGAACTCTGGAGCTCGAAATCTGAACGTCTTTGTGCTAATTTAGAAAGATTGGAGAAACACAAATGTGAACTTTGTTCACAATGCAAGTGGTCTGCTTTGAAAGACCTGGAGAAGGAAGATATGTTGATTTTTAACACCTGGAGTAGTATTCCTGACTCATATAATCAACTAAAAAAGCTAGCGTTTGCTATTCTTTCCTTGTTCAGGTCTACGTATTTATGCGAACAATCATTTTCAAGCATGAATCTTATCAAGAGTAAATTGAGAAATCGTCTCATGTATGAGAACCTGGAATCGTGCCTAAAATTAAAAACAACAACATACAAACCTGACTTACTCAGACTATCCAAGGAAATGCAAGGCCAATGTTCACATTAGTGTTTGTGACTTTTTCAGTCATTGTCAGGAAGTTTTACGGAATTTAACGTTATTAATAAATAATATTCTAAAGTTTTTGTTTTATGAGTTGTATTTGTTTTCTCCCAACCTGTGTGGATACTTGCATGCAGAATATTCTCAACAAAAACTTATTGAAACTAAAAACAGTGTACCATCCTATATATTTTCGGTTTTAAAAATGTGGCTCTCAGAAAAAAATTTTAATCCTGTTTTGGCGAGATTTGGCTCCGTTGAAAAAAAAAGGTTGCCCATCACTGGCCTAGGAGATAGAGTTTTTCCTCCCTTGAAGCATACGGTCATGGGTGTAACTAAAGCTCCATACATGCTCATTATCAAACCCCAAGTATTTATATGGTGCCAAGGATCTTTTTGCTCAGCTGTGGATGACAAAATCAGTCCTCCTTAGCTAGAGATCTTGGTATTTTAACAAGTCATAAGACAAAGTCTAGGATAGAGTCTTTTGCTATGGTTCTAGAAGATCTGCCCCATCACAGTCGTTCTAGTCAGTCTTCTGTAATTAGTGACATTGGTTTTTGCACAGATCCTAGGTTGAAACCTAGGATAGAGTCTTTCATTATAGCTCTAGAAGTTCTGAGTTCACAGTTGTCAATAAATCTTTTTTTTTAATTAATTGCTTTATTTAATCACTAGTTACAAAATTGTTCATTGTTGGATTTCAGTCATGCAGTGTATACCATTCTTCACCAGTGCACCCTTTGGACCATATCTACCCTAAACCTCTCCCTTTCACCACCCACCCCCACCTCTCATAGGGCTGGCAGTTTGATTCTGTCTTTCTCACCCCTCCTCTCTTTCACCCCACTTCTTTTCCTCTCACCCTCCTGTTTTACTCTATGGTCTGCACTATTGTCCGAGGTGGGGTACCTTGAGTATCAGTTTCTCCCCTTTCAGCACTGAGCTATTCAGATAATGGTAGCTGAAAATCTCTTTAAATCTTATATCAATGGTTTGATAGGGTTATTTTCTGTTAAATTTTCTAGTTCCCTAAGTAACTTAGATATTATAAGATGTGTGATGTTCAACCATGTTACTGCATTCAGGTGACTGTATACTCATGTTTTTCACTGTACAGAAGCATTTTCAATTAAATTAAGTATAATTTAATTGACCATAAAATTCAAAAATAAAATGTTCATTCATGTTTCCTGTTACTGTTGAGTTCTCAGCAAATATAGTACAATTTGAGCAGAACTGCAAATAGAAGCTCTCAGTACTATAAGGTATAGCCCAAAAGCAAATTAAAAAGTATACTAGCCAAAGAAGAAATAATTAAATTATTTTAATTATGAGTAGCTGTAAATCCAAATCATGTATTTGACAAGAACTTGTTTTTAATGTAGCTTAGTTATTTCTGCTTTGTACAATTTTATTTCTAATTATTTCTAATCTAGTGTTAATTTGAAGCTTCATGAGGAAATAAAAATACATTGCCATATATATCTTGAAGAAAAGTGAGTGAATTTTTTATGCCTCACATATAAGAAAAATTTTATATTTGAGTGATCTGTAGTTTGTATGGGTACACAGTTAACAGGTAGCCAGTTAACTCCTGCCATGCTTTCTCACTTTATAAAGACAATCACTAATCTGCCTAACATCATTCTTTATATTCGATGATCATTAAAACTATACCAAAATAAGCCACTGCAAATGTCTTCTGCTCCATTAATACTCTTACCTCTAGTGCCAAAATATGCTACTCCAGTTTTTGTATTTTCACGGGTCTTATTTTATTATTCTCTTTAAACTTATTTGCATTAACTTAATTGATAATACCTATAATTATAATAGAGAATTCATTTAAAAATATAATAGATTGTGGCACAAGTTAAAGTGTGTTATTTGAAATAACGTGTTACTAGATAAGACAGTGTTATCATAATTGAAGAGCTTTCAACAAATCTTTATTTACTAATTAAGTTTGTTTTTATTTTATAGTTGTATTTAATTGTACATATGTTTGGTTTTATAGTATCTGAGGACAGTATATATGCCCTGTTTTATATTTACACATAAGAATCATTATATAATTTAAGTCAGTACCAGGAATCTGGCCATCTTTAAATCTATTTCTTTTAAGAATTTTCAGGAGCCAAGGATGCCATTTAGTGATGCTTTGCATAAGACCTGAGTTCAATTCCTGCACCACAGAAATAAAATATTTTAAGTAATATAAAAGGTTTTATATTTTACTGAGGGTTAGAAAATATTTTTAGAATTGTATATACAATTAGAATGGTAACTGCATCCTTTATTTAAGCTATAACCAGCATATCTTATGTGTTGTCACTCCTGGATCGGTGCTCAGAGTTCTCTCCTGGCAATATTTGGGAAGTAATATGTATATAGAGTATTGATCGGAGATGACCAGATGCAAGATAAAAACCTAAGAGTATCTGTGGTCCTCTAATTGTATCTGATTGTATCATAGTAATAATAACTTCACTTTATTTGCCAACAAGCCATGTATAAATTTAGAAATGACCGAGTCTTGATATGTTTGTTTAGTTTTGGCACTTAAGGAAATCAATTTTGGGGCTGGAGAGATAGCATGGAGGTAAAGCATTTGCCTTGCATGCAGGTCAGTGATTCTAATCCCAGCATCCCATGTGTTCCCCAGAGCCTTCCAGGAGCAATTTCTGAGCAGACAGCCAGGAGTAATCCCTGAATGTTGCCGGGTATGATCCCCCCAAAAAATCCATTTTAAGATGGAAAGCGTGATTTTTGGTGTTTTATCTAAAAGTAGACATTTGTATATTATTACTTTTGGCCAGTTACGAGATATCTTCATATAGCCATGGTTTACAGCAAATCCAATTACATCCATTATTGTTATTCTATAAAATATTTGATAAATTCTTTTAAGATCTACTATTAAAGTGGTATATCTCAATTATTTTAAACATATATGCTTCTGGGGCCAGAGAGTTAGCATTGAGGTAGAGCATTTGCCTTGCTTGCAGAAGAACTGTGGTTCGAGTCCTGGCATCCCATATGGTTCCCTGAGTCTACCAGGAGCAATTTCTGAGCCTAGAGCCAGGAGTAACCCCTGAGCGCTACTGGGTATGACCCAAAAACCAAAAACAAAACAAAAAATGCTTCCATTAACTCACTTGTTTTTTTGTTAGCATTTTTCTTTTATATTTAAGTACTCCTGTATTCCCAGTACATCAAATGTCTTTATGCATGTCTTTTTACTTGTTTTCTGAAAAGTAAGGTTTAATGAAAATTAGATAATAAAATACTTTTTCTCTTATTTCCAAATACATTACTCTTAATGTATTTCCAATGCATTACTCTTAATTTTCCTCAGTGCATTTTTTCTTTTGATACTTATAAAAAAATAAACTTTATATTTTTATAATTTCTGCTTTAATAACGTCAAAGAAGTTTATCATTGTATTTATTTAAAACCCAATGTGATTTTTAAAGCATGCCTTTTTTTATCCAAAGTATATAAAGCTGAAACCATTTGATTGATTAAAGAATAATTTTAAATTTAGCTTGATTTTTATATTAAGTAAAAATAATTTCTTAATTTATATGTCAATATGTAGATTAATGAAAGACAATTTGCATAATACTATCAATAATATTCTTTTATTCATAACCAGTGTTTGACTATTCTTGTTGCAAAGATATCTTGTCATTTAGAGAATACAGTTGTTTACATTAATTCATGTGCCTTAGTGAAAAAAATGCTATTACTCCTTTACTTAATGGGATTCTTCCCCTGTGGCAGTGCAAACGGCTAGAGCAGGAGCTTCATCATCTGAAAGAGCAGAACCAGACTTCAGCAAACAACATGAGACATCTGACTGCTGAAAACAATCAAGAACGTGCTCTGAAGGTAAATCTCCGTTCCTTCTTGCAGGCAAATTAAGGTTGTAAGCCCTTGGTGCCAGCTTTCTGTGCTGCATATATCAGTTGTGTACATTTCAGCAGAAGTGAGCTGTGGTGTTTGCCAACAACCCCTTCTTTAAACACAGATACAGCACCCTTCTGTTATGGTATTATATTATTTCATGTATGTATACATGAAAACAACGTATTTTTAGAGTTTTGAGTGGGGCATATTAATAATTTTTGATACATCTTTATTCAGATTCTGATTTATAGTACATATTTTAACTTTGTAATTTATAAGAAGTATCCATGCTCAAAATAAAAAATAAATTCTAAATTTATTTTCTTGTGTCAGTATTTATTAGACTATTTTAATGATTTGTAATATTAGCAACACATAGAACTGACAGACCTTGAAGGTATATGTATTTATTAATTTAAAGAGTACCGAGCGTGTTGCTTTAATCCAAAAACATAAACTAAATAAATCCTTCTAGATTTTAAAACAAATAGCTTACATTTGAGTGACAAAGTTTTTCTTATTGTTATGCATATGAGAATCATCAAAAGATCATTATTTTCTATTCTAATTATGCTTTTGTGTATATGATTATACTTGGGATTTTATCGTTTCCTTTTTAGTCACTGCTTCTGTTCATAGCATACTTTGCACTTGCCTTCAAGATGCTAGGAGTTTTATTCAGGTTAAAAATAGAAACAAATATATCCATAAGAAATAGAAAAGAGGCTATGTTCATTACTGTGCACTAAAAACATGTGCTACCTGAGGAAGATTATTTTATTTTTTTATCTTAAAGGGTTATTTTTAAGCGGATGGCACAGCCATTGATGTTTAGGGACTAAGTATTCCTGGTGGTGCTCGGGGGATCATATGGGGTTCTGGGTTGGCTATGTACAAGAGAAGTGCTTTACCTTGTACTTTCTTCTGTAGTTCAAGGGGTTGAACTATAACACCATAACAGCCTGTGTTATCTCTCTGGCTCCCAACTAGAGTATCTTAATTTTTCGTTAATTTTTATCTTTAGCAAGTTGAAAAAACAAATCCTCAATTTGTCTCCTTAGCTTTTACTTCTCTCTGACTAAAGGTCAAAACCCAAGTCAAATATTATTGATTATACAACAATATTTATTCCCAAACATACACTTTCTTTACTTTCACTACAGAAGTTGGAAAAAATATATATATCTTCAGCTTCCTTTTTGCCACTGATAAACAAAATTCTGTAATGCGGATGAGAGAAAAATGAGAATTATGTCTAGAAGTTTTTGTTTTCCTGACATCAATCAGTTTTTATTCAGAGATAAATCAGTGGGCTAATACACACTTTCCAAGTTGGAGGTTGGATATGGTCTCTTAGTGCATCATGTGAGCATGGAATAAGCAGCCTTCCAGCACTACTGCATATTGCCCAGATGTCAAACCAAATAATAACAGAAAAGACATTCAGCAGGCACCATTGCCTCATTTCTTATTTTAGATTCTTAACTTGCTTCCTGAAATCGCTCTAGTCCTCTTAGATCTGGGAAGAAAACACTAGTAAATAAACCCCTTAACGTGTGGCCCACTTTGATAATATTGAGGTTTGGTTGGTTGGTTGATTTTTGTTTTTTGGCCACATTCAGTGGTCAGGGCTTACTCCTGACTTTGTGTGCAGGGATCACTCTGGCATGCATCTGAGGTGCTAGGGATCAAATCCAGTTTAGCTCCATACAAGTCAGCCACCCTGCCAACTATACTATCCATTCCTTACTCTTTTTATTTGTTCACAGAAATAACACTATATAATTTAATTCAATCTTAATAGTGTTTTATAATTTATTTCAACTTAACAAATTAACACTTATTATGGTATTAGATAAATCCTAGTTAATCTAAAATAATTGATATGATACTTTCATTTTTTCAAAAATCGATCCAGTTTTATAAATGGAGAACGTATTATATAGAGTTTAATTGTTAGTGGAATATAGTTCTATGTCAGGTGTTGAAATGAAAGCACCAAATAAAGAGAAATGAAAACTATAAAGGTGTTAAAAATATAAAAGATCAAGTGAAATATTTTTATCTATTTAATTTTTAAAGGGTATATTAAAGGGAATAAAGAAAACAAGGAACAAAAAATTGTTGACTAAAACAATTTCAGAATTATCGAACAATGTAAACCACAAATCTAGTCTAGTACTACTAAATGAATTTCAAGTATATTAGCTTAGAAATAAAAAATTATACACTATCAAAATTTAATAGTTTGTAATATCAAAAGTAATGAATTTATTTATTAAATAATAGTTCTTTAGAACAACTATTATGTTGATCTTTAACAACTATTACGTTGATCTCTACATAAGAATTGATGCTTAGATTCATTGCAGTAGCATTAATTGAATAATATCTTAAATATGCTGAGAGAAAAGGGAGAATAACTCCTTAAATAAAGGGAATTTACTGTCAAGTTAAGAGTAAATATGCCCGGGAGATAGCATGGAGGTAAGGCGTTTGCCTTTCCTGCAAAAGGTCATCGGTTTGAATCCCGGTGCCCCATATGGTCCCCCATGCCTGCCAGGAGCAATTTCTGAGCATTAGAGCCAGGAGTAACCCCTGAGCACTGCTTGGCGTGACCCAAAAACCAAAAAAAAAAAAAAAAAGATTAAATATGAGTAAATAATGATTAGAAGAATTTTAATTACTTTTTTTGGGGGGTGGTGATTCGGGCCACACCTGTTTGATGCTCAGGGGTTACTCCTGGCAAAGCGCTCAGAAATTGCCCCTGGCTTGGGAGAACCATATGGGACGCCGGGGAATCTAACCATGGTCTTTCCTTGGCTAGCACTTGCAAAGCAGACACCTTATCTCTAGCGCCACCATGCCGACCCCAAATTTTAGTTACTTTTTCATCTATGGAATAAGTGTCAAACCTCTAACATGTGGGATGTAAGTACTTCACTATTGTTTGAACCTGCTAAATTTCTATAGAGTTCACTCTCAAGTAAGTTCAGGCTAGGAGGTTCTAAAGTCATGTGAACCACACCCAATAGTCCTTTGAGGAAGTGGTAGTTAGTTGTATTGCTGTGTTGCAAAGTACCTTGATCCTCAACCATTGCAAGTCATGTGCTCTGGACGTGAGCTATATTCATAGCTCTGGGTCAACCTTGTGTAACTGAAATGCCCTACCTACTGTATTAATCACCCCTGCCCCACATTTTAAGATTTTGTACATCAAATTTAGATCTATTTGAGTTGAAACCAACATATTTATTTTCTAGTAAGTTTAAGATATATGAATTATTTTGAGATCATGTTTTCTCAATAAATCACTGCTCACCTAAGATTCTTAAAGGAACTCTAATTTGTATTAAAATTTCCTGCATCATGCAATATCAGGAATTCTAGCTTTTCACTTTGGCTTTAGAAATGTATATATATTAATTTTCCTTTATTGTTTAGACATCACTGTAATGTAAGTTATTTTAAGGAGTGAGTAAATAATTTTATAACTTTGTAAATCACAATACCTTAATAAAAAGAATATTTTTGTTGTTTTTGGGTCACACTTGGTGTTGCTCAGGGGTTATCTCTGGCTCTGCACTCAAAAATCGCTCCTGGCATGCTCAGGGACCAGGAATTGAACTGGGGTCTGTCCTGTGTTGGCAGATTTCAAGGCAAATGCCCTACTGCTTTGCTATCTCTCTGGCCCCCAATAAAAAGAATTTTATAAGAAACTTAGTAAATAACAAGTTATAATTATTCAGCTTCATAGTAAATTATCATATAATTTCAGTGTTTCAATCCTATTTTGAGATTCAGTCATTGTCCTAGATCAATAATGCTAATTTACTTTCTTGATACTCTCCATGTCCAGCTCAGGACATGAAGTTCATCACAGAGTGATGAGTGCAGTTAGAGAAGTAACTACATTGAGAAGTTTCATAACAATATGAATGAATGAGGGAAGTAGAAAGCTTGTCTCAAGTACAAGTGGGGGTGGGGTGGGGAGGAGGGAGAATTGGGACAGTGGTGATGGTAATGTTGCACTGGTGAAGGGGGGTGTTCTTTACATGACAGAAACCCAACATTCATTTTTGTAATCAAGGTGTTTAAATAAAGATATTAATTTAAAAAAGGTTAAGAAAAAAAGCTAAGCAATAAAAGGGGGAGAAGAGAGGAGGGAAGGAGTGAGGGAGGAAAAATGCCTGAAGGGAAGATAGGAGGGACACTGAGGACATTGGTCTTGGAAAATGAGCAATGGTGAAGGCACAATTGACCATTGCATTGAATGACTTAAACTCTTGAACAATTTTGAAATTACAAAATCTCCAACTGTTTTAATGAAGAACCGTGTTTAACCATGGTGTTTAAGTTAAGTAATTTAAAAAATAAAATAAAATAAATTTTATTGAATTCAGGACCAGAGTAATAGTATAGCAGCAGGGTGTTTGCTTTGTAGGAGGCCAACCCAGCAAGGACACAGGTTCAGTTCCCATCATCCCATATGATCCCCCCAAACCTGCCAGGATCAATTTCTGAGCACAGTCAGGAGTAACTCCTGAGCTGTGACCCAAAATCCAAAATAAATAAATTTTATTGAATCCCACTGTGAAATATATTATGTTATTTTTAACTTATTAATGAAAAAATCTTGTTTAACTTTCAATTTTTAGTTTTTAATAAAGTATATAGTTTTAAAAGTAAAATTTCAAGGTTTCCTTAGAGGTACATAAAATAGTTTTCTTCTACATATTACCTTTCTTTAATTTCTGTGTCACAGAAGAAATTACTTACAACTCTTTTAGCAATTTATTTCTTTTTTTTTTTTTTTTTTTGTGGTTTTTTTTTGGGTCACACCCGGCAGCGCTCAGGGGTTACTCCTGGCTCCATGCTCAGAAATTGCTCCTGGCAGGCACGGGGGACCATATGGGGCACCGGGATTCAAACCGATGACCTTTTGCATGAAAGGCAAACACCTTACCTCCATGCTATCTCCCGGGTCCAGCAATTTATTTCTAAATATACATTATTTCTAAATCGAAAATTTATACTATTTTTTAATTTATACTATTTTTATTTTTAATATTTTTACTGTTTTTCTCTATGAACATGAAGATTTTATATTTCATTGTGTATTATCACAATTTTTGTTTACATTATTCATACAGGAATAATACAATGTTTTTCAAATATTTTGCAAGGATTATATTCTAGTGACAATAATAGTTAGTACAAGGGTTAAGGCACATACATATCTTGCATGCAGTCAACTTGATTTAACCACAGATACCATATAGTCATTCAAGTATCATTTAGTATGCCTTCTAGACAGCTACCATCACTGGGTAGGCCTACGTTAAATCTCCTGAAGCACAGTGTCAGAGCAACACCATGCCTTCAGGCCCTTACATTAAACCACCACCCTTGTTGGCTGAAAATCATAAGGAGTAGTCCTAAGGTCTCCAGAACATTATTGGGACATCAAAAAATAATTTTATCATGTTTCAGTTAATATATGAACATGTAAATTTAAAACTAAAATAAAATGTGAGAAAATGGCACATATTGAAATGACATTTATACTCAGTTTTTGTTTTTCTAAGAAGCAGTTGATACTTGTTCAAGTTCACCAAATTAGGTGGCAATTATTCTGTTGGTTTTTATGTATTTCTAAATATCTTGTGAACAAAGGCATAGCATCATTTTTTCTGAATTGTGTTTTAAGGGTTATTTGTTTAGTAAATTCCCTTGACAGGACTAGTGTGTCTCTCTCTAAAGGAAAAGGCAGATTTGTTTACTGTATAATAAAAGTATGTCTTTCTCTGGATAAAGGTCAGGCACATTTGCCTGCAGCAAATTAGAAAATTTTGGCTTCCCATAACTTGGAGTTCTTAAGTTAGCTTGTGAGCCCACTGTGGATACCACCTGGTTTCCTCTGCATTTCCCCTTTGAGCTAGAGCAAGGGTATCCAGTGCAGAAATGATGTTTCTGGTGTTTGTGCTGTGATTGAATAAATAAAATTCTTTGTGACAGATTGTTTATGTTACATGTCAGTATCCATTAAAATGGTGAGTTAATTTGTTAGCTTACAAATAGCATAGAAAAAACTTAGACTCTATAATAATTAAAAACATACATTTCCTTTATAAGTTTTTAGAATTTTATATGCTTCAGAAAGTATATTCCTCAAAATTGCTAGAATTCTGTAATATGTCCATGAATTTAGTAATATTTTCATATATTCTTTACTATGTACCCTTTTATTAATGCACTCAGTTGTATCTGGTGACCTAAACAACATTTTTAAACCACTATGCCATGGCACACTAGTGTGCTGAGAGATATTGTCTGGTGTGCCATGGGGAAAATTTCACTTTCATCTGTAACATGCTGCTTTGGCTCACAAATAGACCAATCATTATAAAATACTTCATTATTTAGGGATCGAAGCAGTCCACAGAGTGGTAAGGCATCTGCTTGCCGGCACTAGCCTAGAACAGATGGCGGTTCAATCTCCTGGTGTCCCATTTGCTCCCCCAAACCAGGAGCTATTTCTGAGCGCATAGCCAGGAGTAACCCCTGACTATCACCTGGTGTGGCCCAAAACCAAA
>PVKC010011389.1:0-18462 GCA_004027635.1 Crocidura indochinensis
CTAATCTCTCCTCAACTTTACTCCCCTCTCCTCTTTCTCTCCTCCCCCCCTCCAAAACTCCAGTCCTGGACTGAACCTGATCTTAGCAGTCCAGGGGCAAAGGAAGGGGATATGGGATGCATGATGGGAACAGGGGTGGAGGGAGGACAACAATGGTGGTGGGAATGCCTCTGATTCAATGTCACTATGTACCTAAAATATTACTGCGAAAGATTTGTAATCCAATGTGGTCAAAATAAAAATTATTGGGGTTGGAGAGATAGCATAGGTAAGGTGTTTGCCTTGCATGCAGAAGGATGGTGGTTCGAATCCTGGCATCCCATCTGGTTCCCCAAGCCTGCAAGAAGCGATTTCTGAACGTAGAGCCAGGAGTGGCCCCTGAGCACTGCTGGGTATAACCCAATAAATAAACAAATAAATAAATAAATAAATAAAATTTAAAAAAAGTAAAGAACCCAATTTAAAAAAACCAACAACTAAGAAAATGTAATCATATGTGACAGAGAATCCAGCTGAAAAGCAGGGAAGGTACACCAGTCCCCAAAAAACCCCATATCCCCTCTCTTGCTCTCTTCCAGTTCACCAGCTCCAGTCTGAAAGGTTCTCAGAAGCAGTCAGAAAGCTAGAGATGGATAGAACATTGACCAAAAACATTGCCATGGATTAGAAAATAAATGAATAAGGCTTTAGTCTTTGTAGATATTTTGATGTAAACATTTATTAACTGCTTATAAGGAGAGGGGGGAGAGAGACAGACAGACGAGACACAGAGACAGACTGAGAATCGAACCAGAGTTGAGGCCTCAAAATGAAAAACAAGCCCAAACAAAAGCCACAGGGTCAGGATGACTGAAAGAAGGGAAAGACACAAAATGTACATTTGAAAGTTCTGGTAAAAAGGCTTTCCAGAAGGGGCAGGGCCAGAGATAGTACAGAATAGTAAGACACTTGCCTTGCATGTTGTCATGCCTGGTTTGATCCACAGCCTGAGTCTCACTAGGCATGATACCAGATATCAGAGCCAGGAATAGCCTAAATACCAGGGGAGTGGCCCAAAACAAAACAAACAAGCAAAAAAGAAATAAAAGGCATATGCACATGAGTCAGCATGAGTCAGGGAGGGATTAGCAAAGACCCAGGAGGAGACTTGAAATTCTACACAAACTTTCTGAATTAGGCAACAGAATGTATTAAATAAAGAAATAAAAGAAAACATCACTTGAAACAGAGAAAAAAAAGTAAATCACAAAGGGACAAACATAGCATTTCTGTATTCCCAGGGTCTAGATCAAGTACAAAGGAATTGTTAGATATTACAGGAATTGCACTCACCAGCTAGGTACCAAAAATTCCTGCCTCAACACAAGAACCCAAGCTCACCTCCAGTGACCACTACAGCTGGGAACAGGTGGTACTTGGATGTTCAACTTTTCAGAGTTATAGGTGTGGAACCTTAAATAGATCAGCCAAGACCAACCCAGAGTCTCCTTATAGTAATGTTTTTCAGTCCTCCAAAGGCAATTTGTGTTCCTTTCTAAAAGAAATGCCTAGATCAAACACATCTGAAATGGGTACAGACTACCTCTGCCAGCATCCTGACATGTTCCCTGTCTTTTGATCACATCACATCTCTGCAACAGAAAGCAATGAAATGCTATATCCATTTCAAAGGGATAATTTTGCTTTCCTCCAGGTTCCTAGGTTACTAAGGCCAAGCGAGAGCTCCCCTCTAATTTGCTGGTTGCCATAAGTACACACAATCACAGACCACAGGTTTATTGATTTGCCCTCACTTCACTGAGAGGCTGCAGTCACCAGTGCTCGACTAGCATGCATGTTTCTCAGTGGCAGCACCGTCTGTAGCTAGGCCCATGGGGACCAGTCATATCTTACTCTCAGAAAGCTAAACTGGATGGGATATAGTGAGAAGGACTTTTCATCACATCTAAATGGAAGGCACCCTGGAGCCCTGTACAACGAATGGAGTTATTAGAACCTGAAACTGCCCTGCCCTTAAGAATTACAGGGCATCACCGATAATGGGCATTCCTGCAGCTCCGTCTATCATCAACTGCCTGCATACATAGGAACCCCAGTGAGGTCAAGTGGCATCCCAAAAGGCAGAATGGACACCGGGACCTTAGGTTGATCACAGTTTTAACAAAATGGATCCTCTAGCGCCCAGGTCTGAATATATTTAGAGGCCAGGCCTGCAGTGAAAGCACATTTACGTGGTAAATGAGTTCATGGAGAGACAGCTGAAAGACAGGGGAATGGAAATGAATACCAGCTGATATGGTGGCTCAGAAATGACAGGAACAAAGGTTCCCACCTAACATTCTGCAATGCCCAAAAGTCCTAACTGGAGAGCTAGGCAGAAGTAAATGTTCTCTGTCTCTCCTAAAACACAAACACACATACTCAAACTTTTTGCTTAACACCTGGAGGCTGGGTAAATTATGTTGCTGTTTCCAAGGTAAATTACAGATCTATCACTCTTTCCAGTCCACTACAATAGCACTGCATGAACAAACTTCCCAGGGAATAAGTCAACCCTTTATCCGAAAGCCCAGGCACCCAGGGGCTGCATTTCCTTTGTCATCTCCACTCCAAGTGCAATACAAAGCCCACAGAGGCCGTGGGCAATAGAGCACTAGGTTTTCCAGTTTCAGATCAAAGCCAACAGCACTCTAGGAAGCCCAGAGACTGCACACAGTGCCATCTCCTTTAAGGCAGTAGCTCAGAAAACCCCACAGTCTTTCTCCAAGACTTAGCACTTGCTTCTTTGTGGCAAACAACTAGATAAAATAGACTGAACCTCTGAGAAACCCTGAAAATCATTTAGGTCCATAAGAGCACAACAGATATCACTGTCAAAAATGGTACCCAGCCTGAAGGAGTTCACCTCTCCAGGGCTGGGTGTATTCACACAAAAGAACCCAGAAGCCCACAGACCTGACAGTCATCCAGCTAGGAAATCCTTCAGAGCCTTGCTGTGAAATCCCCTTCCAACAACAAACTGAGTTTTGTGTTTTTGTGTTTGGGTTTTGTTTTGTGGAAGAGAGGGATGAACTGGTCCACATCCAGAGGTGCTTAAGGCTTACTCCTGGCTCTGTTCAAGGATACTGATGAGGTCCAGGGCACCACATGAGTGATGAGATCAAACAAGCAAAGTAAGCATCCTACCTGCTGCACTAACCAAAATTTGGCAGCAAGTCTCTCATGAGCTTTTCCTATCAATTGATCATCAAAGAACATTTGACTGGGGGGATTTGACTGTTTCTTTAATTATGCCATTTTATCCATGTTATTGGCTGCCAATAAAAAGAAAACAATGAGGGCTATTATAAAAAGAAAACAATGATAGCACAGTTAATAGGGCATTTGCCTTGCAAGCAGTCAACTTGGTTCGATTCCCGGCATCCCATCTGATACTCAAATTACTACTAGGAGTAATTTCTTTTTTCTTTCTTTTTTTTTTTTGGGGGGGGGGGGGTTTCACCTGGTGGTGCTCAGGGGTTACTCCTGGCTATATGCTCAGAAATCGCTCCTGGCTTGGGAGACCATATGGGACGCCAGGGATGAAACCAGGTCAGCCCTTGGTCAGCTGCATGAAGGCAAATACCCTACTGCTGTTCTATCACTCCGGCCCCTGCTAGGAGTAATTTCTGAACTCAGAGCCAGGAGTAACCCCTGAGCACCACCGGGTGTGGCCCCAAAACCAAAAGAAATTTTAATTAAAAAAAAAGGGGGGGGGCGGGCAGTGGCGCTGGAGATAAGGTGCCTGCGCTAACCTAGGATGGACCGCGGTTAGATCCCCTGGTTCCCCATATGGTCCCCCGTGCCTGCCAGGAGCGACTTCTGAGTGAATAGTCAGGAGTAACCCCTGAGCGTCACCGGGTGTGGCCCAAAAACCAAAAACAAACAAACAAAAATGATACAATGGGCTGAAGCAATAGCACAATAGGTAAGGCATTTATTTGCCTTGAAAGTAACCAATCCAGGTTTTATTGCTGACATCTATATGGTCCCCTGAGCCTACCAGAAGTGATTTCTGAGCACAGAGCTAGGAGTAACCCCTCAGTGCTGACAGGTGTGGCTCCCCAAAAAATCAAACAAACAAAAAAACTAAACTTGAGTTTTCTCTCTCTCCTCTCTCCTCTCTCCCTCCTCTCCTCTCTCTCTCTCTATCTCTCTGTCTCTGTCTCTGTCTCTCTCTCTCTCTCTCTCTCTCTCTCTCCCTCTCTCTCTCCCTCCCTCCCTCCCTCCATAGAAAAGAATTCACTTCACCTCACAATCCCCACAATGCAGCTATCTCAGAAGACCTCTATCAGATGGGGACTGTTGAGAGGAGTTTTTAGGGTCTAGGGAAAAGGAACACGAAGAGATTCTCCTCTTCTCCCTTGAAGGGCAAGCCCCCATTGGATTATCATCTGGGAGGCTGTGGGGAAGCCTGTGTCTCAGCAGGAGTCATAGATGCCATCTGCTTGCCCTTGACAAAGCTCAGGCAAAGACGTCCCCTCCAACTCCTCCTCCAGACCCTTCATCTGCATCTTCTCACAAGCAGCAGATTAGAATGAACCCTATTACTTCTTCGTCCACCTTAAAGACACTGTAGCCCAGGGAGATTGTCCAGAAATTGAAAGGGGGCTTCATTCAAGGCCTGCCCAACAATCCTCAAGTTCTCTTCACTTCTACCACTAGAAGACCATTCCCCAGAATTCTGAATATCCCTGTCACTACCTTGAAAATCCTACCAGCACTGCTCTACCCATGGCTGCCATCTACCCAGGTATGTGCTCCAGCACTAGCAAGGGGGGTGAGCTGGGGGAAATCATGTGCGTCCATCCAACAGCCAGGCCACATGCTCACGGAAAGAGGCACCCTTCTCTAATCTGCACTGGCTAGCATCTAGGCAGTAGGCAAGAGGTCCGAGCCCAATATCTGTGTCTGAAATAACTCAACTAGACTCTCCCCAGTAACTGTTTGAGAATAGTTGAGATCTAATCAAGAGCAAAGAAACCGGGGCCCGGGAGATAGCATGGAGATAAGGCGTTTGCCTTTCATGCAAAAGGTCGTCGGTTCGAATCCCGGTGCCCCATATGGTCCCCTGTGCCTGCCAGGAGCAATTTCTGAGCATGGAGCCAGGAGTAACCCCTGAGCACTGCCGGGTGTGACCCAAACAATCAAAAAAAAAAAAAAAAAGAGCAAAGAAAACAAGCTCTCCCAGGAGGCTGTATGCGCCGTTCTTACAGACAGTATTTTGTTTAGGGGCAGGCGACCCTGCAAAAGCCTCTTACACTAAACTCTCTGAAGTCTTTCTCCAGCCCATGTACAGTTCAGAGCCTGCTGGAGCCCCCGAGATTAGTCCTCCATTGCCTATATTAGAAATCACTGGGCCCGGGAGATAGCATGGAGGTAAGGCATGTGCCTTTCATGCAAATGGTCATCGGTTCGAATCCCGGTGTCCCATATGGTCCCCTGTGCCTGCCAGGAGCAATTTCTGAGCATGGAGCCAGGAGTAACCCTTGAGCACTGCTGGGTGTGACCCAAAAACCAAAAACCAAAAAAAAAAAAAAAATCACTGTTCATTTTAAAATATACATAGATCAGAATCTCTGACGCATCCTAAGATTTAGAGGGGGCGTTCTTTAAGGCAGAAAGTCAAGAATTCTGTATCTCCCAACAAAAAGAGCAACATCCACAAATTCTGCTACCTTGTACCATTTATCTCTTTATCCCTCAGCCTGGGCCAACTGAGATGCTCCAATGACTACTCCTTGCTATAAAGGTTCTTCTTATCCAGGAAGAGCCTCTCTTATAAATTCAAGTTCATTCTCTGTTGGGTAATGGCAAGCCACCAACACAACATCAATCCAGACATGTGATTCCTGATTAAAATTCAAGAAAAATGAGGCCAGAGAGTTAGCACAGTGCGTAAGGTGTTTGCTTTGCATATGGCCGACCTGAGTTTGATTCCCCAGCATCACATATAGTCCCCCAAGCAGCACCAGGATTAATTCCTTCAGAGCCATCACTGGGGTGTGGTCCCAAAAAAATCAACAACAACAAAAATAAAAAAGAAATAAAAACTGAAAAAGTATGCACCACTCATACTTTGAGCAACAGGTACCCTCTCTTACGGTCATACAAAAACAACTGTTCATGGTCCCCCAGGTGTTGTTTTAAAATAAAATAAAAAATTCTAGTGTTGGGGTGAGGCCTTTCTCAGCATGGCGCCTTTACCCCTTCTGCCAGCAGTTCTGGAGAAGGGTAGTAGCAACAAAATAATTTCACATGCACTCAGTTAAAGTTTCATGTGAGACAGTTTCATACTGCCCTATCCGCCATGTACATTTCCTCACATGGCTTCTTTTTTTTTTTTTTTTTTTTTTTTTTTTTTTTTTTTTTTTTTTTTTGGTTTTGGTTTTTGGTTTTTGGGCCACACCCGGCAGTGCTCAGGGGTTACTCCTAGCTGTCTGCTCAGAAATAGCTCCTGACAGGCACGGGGGACTATATGGGACACCGGGATTCGAACCAACCACCTTTGGTCCTGGATCGGCTGCTTGGCCGCTGTGCTATCTCTTTGGGCTCCTCATATGGCTTCTATGGTAAGCCTTTTCCAAGCTGCTTCTTCACTGCTGCTCTCCATGATTCCTTGCTCCTTTTCTCTTTTTCTGCTCCCCTCCCCCAGTCAGCATATTATATTCTTTATTCCAAACTGCAGACCTCCCCAGGTGTGGGTGTATCTGACCATCCAGCTGATATTAACATAGGGCATTGGGGAAGGGGTAACCTCACAACAAGGTACTATCTTTCTTGCTTAGTAGCCCAGGGTATTTGCAATGGGCAGGCCCCTCTAGGGGTTGCACCACACTGGTAAATAAATTACCACTCACACACCAGCTACTATGGCTGGTGTTCACTCCCTATGTCCAAACCTGTCCTGCTCCTGTCATGGCTGCTGTCTAGATCAAAAAGTGCCTCCTTTCTTTCTACCCCACTAACTCCTAATCACCCATCAGAAGGTAAAGCTCGCTTCTTCACTGAAGCCTTTCCAGATTATGCCCTGTGGGTTCACAGCCCTTAAAATGAATGAAATTGCTCGCTTCATTCCCCTACTAGACTGTAATGTTCCATGCGGGCTGTTCCCTGTTACTCTGGCACAAGAGAGGCGCCCAGTAAATACACGTGAACAACGATGGAAACTGAAATTTCAGAGTTTTGCTCTTCATTTCAGTAGCCACTACCCACACGTGGCTACAAAGATCTAAAAATAAGCTAAGACAAATCAAGATGTGTTCCAAATGCAAAATATGCCAGATTTTAAATGTATAAGAATAAACGTATTTTTGTCAAAACCCGCTCATATATATTCATTAAATACCAAAATGGTACTGACCTAAGTCTATCAGGTCAAATAAAATGCACAAAAATTAATATTTTGTTTGGTTTGAAAGGTGAGTGGGGATTTCCTCTGGGGCTATACCCAGCAGTGTTCAGGGGCTATTCTTGACTTTGTGATTAAAAGGGGCGAGAGCAATGGCGCAAGCAGTAAGGTATCTGCCTTGCCCGCACTATCCTAGGACAGACCTCAGTTCGATCCCACCCCCATCCCCCAAATCCCATGATACCCCAAGCCAAGAGCGATTTCTTTTGGAGCCGGCGAGGTGGCACTAGAGGTAAGGAGTCGCCTTGCAAATGGTAGCTAAGGAAGGACCGTTGTTCGATTCCCCGGCCTCCCATATGGTCCCCCCAAGCCAAGGGCAATTTCTGGGAGCTTAGCCAGGGGTAACCCCTGAGCATCAAACAGGTGTGGTCTGAAAAACCAAAAAAAAAAAGGGGGGGGGGGACCCTATGCAGTACAGAGTGTATATGATGGTGGGATAGAATCAAGGTCAGTCACATGAAGGGCAAGTGTCTTCACTTCCCTTCTGTACTGTCTCTCTAGCTCTAAAAGTAATGCTAAAATAAATACTGGACAATTTCAAATAAACTCAGCTCACTCAGGTGTTTTTCTGGCATGCCTTTTTTTCCTATCTGCTAACTTCTCCTCCATTATTCAAGATGTACGCTGTTTCTCGTAAGACACCCCTGTGGCCTCACTGTACTCATATGGCAGATTCCTCAAGAAATCCCCTCAATAAAAGCCAAGGGATCTGAAACACTGCAAGTAAATACTAATGAAATCACTCCTCATTCCATCACAAGCTATGCTGTAGACTCTCAGAGTAAAGCTTCACTTAGAACTTTCTTAAGACAGATTAAGATCTCAGAACAAAGAGAAGTTTTGAAACAAAAACAAAGAATCCAATAGTGGGCCTCTTCCTGAACTAAAAAATACAACCCTATAACTCCCTAACATTAATGAGGCTCAGGAAAATCTATCCATACCTGCAACATTCCAATGGGTCCTGGAAAAACCAAAAATTCTTAGTAGTTGAGTGCTTACTTCAAGAAATCTGCTATCATCTTACCTAAACTGTAATACTTAACATATACTTCCCTCCCCACCCAAAAAAAATCTGCTCAGAATTCAGCTACAGTCTACATTAACATAATGCTTTGGCTGATGACACAGGCACAGAAATTAGCGTTTAAGAATTTCAAAGTTGTGGTTGCTGTGGGAACCTTAATTCCAACTGCATGAAACAGATGCGGAGTTGTGGGTTCCTCCCAATACCAGTAGAATTGGAGATGTATATTTACTCTGTGCAATGAGGCAGAGCTACAGTTACTAAGAGATTCTTAGTCTGGCATTTCTAGGCTTTCGTGCATTTAAATTCCCAACCTTATCACAATATTGTTTGCCACATTAAATTGCTTCCTCTGAGGAGAAAAAGTCTGGGGGAATGAACGGATTGGCCAGACTTCAAAGAATCCATCCTGTGTTTCTTATGCATAATCTGATTGTGAAGACAATCATGATATTTTTATTTTATTCTTATGGGATGTCTCTAATCTTGCACACAAATAAAACAGGGCAAAAATTTCAACTATGAATGCATCTAGACGTGTGTGTGTCTGTGTTGTGTGTGTGTGTGTGTGTGTGTCTGTGTGCACGTGCACACAAAACTTCAGAAAAACAGATTATCACATCTTTGTAACTATAGAAGGGACAAAGTAAAAGGTAGAGGTAAAGAGCACACAATGCTGACATCCAGGATGCTATTTAAAATTTTGGAAGGTTTTCTGACACTCAACCCAAGTTCTAAAACTAGTGAACAAGGTTACACATTTTTGTTACTAGAGAGCAAAAGCAAGAGATGGAAAGTTGATGAAAAAATAAGACTTGATCTAACAAGCTCACAAAAATGCCACCTGAATCCCTTTCCCCAACTCAATAAATGCAATAAAGATGGAAAAAGGACCACAAAATGTACAACAAAAATGCCTTTGAGCATGCAGAATTCCAACTCTAGTCATCAACCAAAATGACAATTTCTACAAGTAAATACTACTGAGGCCAGGGAAATGGTTGAAAGGGATGGAGCACAAGTCTGCACCAAGGGCCTAGGGTTAATCCCTGAAACCATAGGCCCCACCCTTTGCCTTTACACTCACCACCCCTCATGGCCTAAGCCACTAGGTTAGAGCCTCAGCATTTCTAAGTTCAAACAGCAGTGCACTGGCAGAGTCAAGTACGGAATGTCAGGGCTGAAATTCTGAATGCCAAGCACTGAATGTCAAGCTGAGTATTGTTGCAAGTGGCTCCTAGGCACTAAGTACTATGGCAAGGACCCATACCCCCACCTACAAAAAACCTTGCTATATTTCAAGTTTACAACTTGAATGAACGAACAAGTTATCCAAAAATTCAATGACTAGCACAAAGCTGAAATCACACAGTTCCAAAGGTGAATACACACACACACACACACACACACACACACACACACACACACACACACACACACGATTCACTTCTTCCTAGAGCAAAAAACCAGAAACAGGCCCCAAATCCTGAAGGTGAGACACATCCATCATCTCATAACTGTGGAAAAACAAGGACTTGTTAATAACTAGAACTCACATATCTCAACCCTAAGTCCTTTCCAGTCCCCATAGGGTAATCCAACAGTCAGGATGATCCAAAATGAAGGAGATTAGGGAGAGTGACTCACTCGGAACAAACCGAAAGCCTTCCCAGGCAGCAAATACTTAGAAATAGTATTCTGGGCATTTTAAATGCTGGCCCTTCTACATTTTCACTGATACACATCACTTTCATCACTTTCATGAGTCTCCCTTTCAGTTTCCCAGGGAGGCTCTGCTTCTTTCCCACCTGGGTGTTCTCCCCCTCAAGTCGTGGTGGTCGAATACTGGATAGGTGGATGGTCTTGTAGTCGCCAGAATTCAGCTTCACAACAATAGCATCAGCATTCAGCACCTGCATCACCTGTGGGCAAGAAGGCAAAAATACTTCAATCTGCTTCATTGGCTCCCCACTCTGAGAACCCAGTCCTAGGGAGAAAGGTGGGTCCACAGACCCCACCCAAAGCCATTCCTGACTGTGATTTCCTAACCAGGAAGCATCTTAATCATCCTAAACATGGTCAATCTTGTCCTTGTCTTGTCCTTTTCTCTGACGAAGATCTAGACTTAAAAGCTGATTAGCCAGAAACCTCCAGCTCACCAAAGACTTGCCTTGATAGCGGGGCTGCTCTAAAATCAAAGTCCCTCTCTCAATGTGAACCTAGCAAAGGAGGCCAACACTAGATTAGAGGACACCAATAGCAGATGAGAAAGAACCAAAATAGGCTGGCCCAGAAGAGAGCAGGAAAACCAAAGGCCAGTAAAGTACAAAAAAGAACCGTCATTTCAGAGTGGAAAAGTTTCAGCTGTTCATTAAACATTAAACATTAAATTGCCAAAATATTACTTTAGCTACTCTGAAGGCCACCTTTTAAAAGCACTACTATGGGAATCTTTCTTTCAGAACTCAAAAATCAATAATGCTGAAACCCTCTCTCTGCTTAAAAAAGATTAACTTCCAGCCTGGAGTAACTTACAAGGGCAAATGCACAAATATTCCTCTATGGAGGTTATTACAACAATCCGCCACTGTGTACAGTGTAAAATTCCATTGAAATCTGTTGAGGACTACATAAGGGTTATAACTGGAACCCATAATTCAGTCATCAGAATACAACGTACCCAATTATATTCAGAGCCTGGTGTTACAAGGTTGTAAGGTAATTTTGCAAGCAACACTTTGCTATATGACAGCTATCTACTACAAAGCACTGTCACCATCTATCTCATCTGCAAATCAAAACCGTATCTTGAAGCCTTCAATCAGACTCTAACAGGATCCAGGGTCTGCTGTCACCCATACTGAGGGCACCCAAATTTCCCTTCTTTTCAATGCATGAAACAGAAGAAGCTACTCTCTCATTTTCAGTAGTGAATGTCATATATATCTTAAAGGAGTCTCTACTACTTCCCAGAAGGCCTCAGATCCTTCTACACAAAATTATTTGCAGATTCTGAAAAAAAAAAAAAGGACTATTTTCTACCATTTCAAAAAACAAAACAAAAAACAGCAACCACACACCAAGAAAGAGCAAAAACTATTAACTTGACATGAAATAGTGGGAAGAAAATTGCATCAAACAGAATAAATGACAAAAGAAAGATGACTTCTGGGCTCAATAGCATGTTGAGGAAAGACTGCCCATGTCAGGCAAACATATAGAGAAATAGCCCACGACAGGTAATGAAAATGGAGAAAAACAGGCCATTCCTGGAGGGCTCAGGGCAGACCCTGGGATGAAACCCGGGTTGGCAGCATGCAATGCAATGAATTGAATGCAATGCATTGAATTATCATTTTGGCCCCACAAAACATGGTTTTATGTAGAATGTGAAAACAATCAAAAACCCAGATTTAATAACTAAAAGGAAAAAATAGCTCTTGATCCTACTAGCATCTAGATCTATCTTTGCAAAATTGGATGATGGGGATAAGGGGAAAGGGGGCACTACAGGAATAATCTTCAGGGGTTGGGGAGTTGTGGCAGTCCTGAGAGTAATCAAGTGCTGCTTCCTATTTATTTACATAAAAAATGGAGATACCTGGGTCTTGAACAATAGCACAGTGGGTAGGGTGTTTGCTTTGCATATAGCCAACCTGAATTCGATCCCCAGCATCTTATATGATCCCCGGAGCCTGCCAGGAGCAATTTCTGAGCACAGAGCAGGAGTAACCCCTAAGTACCACTGGATATGGCCCAAAAAACAACAACAGCAAAAAAAGAGATATCTGGGAGGACACATTGAATATTGCGGGGGTAGCCTGAAAAGGGGCTGGGCAGGCCAAAAGTCTCTGAGCTAGGCTTTATGTGGCAAGTAAAAATGCCCTTGTGTTGTACTTGTTTCAATTCCCTGAAGGTAATAACAGTGGGGGCTTGGACAAGTGACCAAAATAGAAAGACTCCTGCTAATGATTTCCCTTTCTTCAAAATTCCATTTAGGGTGAGCGAAGGATTCATGATCTAACTATTCTACCTCCTCTTCAAACCAAAGAGAAGGAAAAAAAAATCCAGAAAGTCACACCAAACAAAATAGCTAAATAGCAAGTAGAACAAATCAATACTGTTCCTCCCCTCAAAAGCACCTACAGGATAAAAGGGTAACGTCACGCATTTCTGATGCATACAGCTCCCAGTACTTCCTGAATCCCAATGATAAGCCGTGCTATGGACACCAAAGCGAACTCTTATCCAACTGCTAAATGCCAAAAACATGGAGAAATTCCTATAATCAGCATGAGAAGTATTTAGGCAGATTCCACTCCCCAGTGATGCTCAGAGAAAAATAAAATCATAGCAGGGATCACAGTGCCTGGCACTTTCACCCTGTTTATAGAATCGTGAGGATGCAAGCATACCCCTGTGACAAGCCACCACTATTTGTCATCCCTGGTAATGCCTCAGCAGCCCTGAAATCTCAGGGCTGTAAATATCAGGCTCTGTGCCGCACCTCCTTGATTAGAACTCCACACTCAGGGCTAGATTTCTGGCTCAGGGGTGGGAAGCCAGCGCATGTGCATACCTGTGTGTTGGGACTTCTTGCTAGGGGTCAAATGCATATGTTTATCTGTGAGTCTGTGTGTGTGTCCCTTTTTGCTCCTAAGTGGGACCTATGGTTTTCATGTCTGTGTAAACTGTGTCATCATTTTCTAGATAACAGGCAGCTTCTTAACAGAGCCATGAAAGGAACAATTAAAAAGGGTGTTTACAGCCAGGTAGCATGCAGAAAGTGAGCAGCAGTGTGGATCACTATCCCAAGCCTGCCCTAGACACCGTCACACCCAAATTTAAAGTACAAGGACTCCCTGTGGGGCTTCCCACCAGGATGATGATAAGCAGGCCCCATGGCTCACTTTCCTTACATGCTTAAGATCCCTGAAGCATGTTACCTACCACCTACCCACCCCACCCACACTGCAACAGGCATTCAGAAGATACCCAAGGCAGAGGAAGAGGGACAACCCACAAAAGGACACACATTAAACTCAAGTAGAGGGTCTGATTCCAATCCCCTCATCATTTCTTTGAAGACCAAAGGGAAAAGGGAAACAAGTAGTTGAATGATGATATGTGCAGGCAAAGGGCTGACACAAATCAGGAGAAAAGCAAAGTTCTATAGATACCAGGGACATCCATCCTTAGCTCTGGAACCCTGACATACTCCATGCAAACACAGCCCATGTCCTGGGCACACTGGGAGTAGAGGGAGGCGCAGGTTACCCCTTCAAATCTGTGCGAATTGCACTAACACAGGAGTGGCTAACAAGTTCGACACAAAGAGCCAAAATTTTAAACTGTGAGAGTCAGAGAGCCACACCACGCAGTGACCTGCCAAAACAGACAAACACACAAAGCATCTAATTTTAACAATAATCTATTGAACATATCTTGCATTTTGCCATTTTGAGTGAGGGTCAAAATCCTGCAGTGATGGTGAGGGTGTGCTGCATCCTCCACACTAAGAACTAACTGCAAGATGTGACCCAACATGTGACACACGGGTTCGTGTCCCACCCCCTCACTGGCCCATGCAGTTGTTTCCGAGGAATGGGAGAAGAAATGATGCAGCCTGGGGGCGGGACCACGTGCTCAGAGATCTCTCCTCAGAGGTCCCTCCTCAGAAGCAACAGAATAAAATCCAAACTTGACAAAGAGCCACGGTATACAAAATAATAAGGGGCAAAGAACCACATTCATTTTGGCTGAGAGCCGCGTGTTCACCACCCCTGCACTAACAGAAGCCTGTAACAGTTTTCTGTGTCTCCAAGACCTCTTGATGGCAATTCAGACCTGACAACCAACATTTCAAAAACAGTCTCTTATCAGTCCAATGAGAAAGAAAAGGAAGTTCAAAGGCCAGAGAGGCACTGAAGTAATGCGCACATGTTGAGTCCAGAGGTCCTGAGTTCAATCCCTGGCACTGTCTGCCCCACTGCCAGGGAACTAAGCACTGGAAGGCACTGAGCACCATGCACCACCAGGCCCACATAGGCAAGAAGAACCATCACCCCAACTTAAACTACACAAAGACCACTGGACTGAATGGTTTGGGGAAAAGATTCCACCAATCTAGTCTCCAGTACTGCTCAATGGGGCTGCTGGAAATGAGCCCAGAAAGCCTCTTTCTGCTCTGTGAAACCTGCTCCATGAAGCTGCTTCTCCTGCTCCCTAAGACCACATGGCAAGTCTGCTCTCCCCAAAGCTAATCCTGAAACAGTTCCAGAAGCTCCAGCTGAGTTACAATAGTCTCCAGCTTCTCTGTGTACTATTCCCTTTCCTCCATCTCCCAAAAAGGATGGCTGCCACTTGGTACCCTCCACAGAAGCCTCAGTGCAACACTCATGGAAGACAAATGCCTTGGGCGAACTGAAAGGCTCAAGCAGACAGACCAAAATCATAGGCACTCAAGGACAGCAGGCATAAGACCTAGGCCGTGGTGAAATGGCAGATTCTCTGAAGGAAAGGCAAAGTGAGAGGAGTCCGAGAAACAGGTAAACTCTTAATGGACCCCAAACATGTGATAACTGACATGGGCTCCATTAAACATCAGACCACAGGGAAGAAGTTCAGGAGAGTGGGTACAGGACAGTTTCACCCGATACAGGTATGCTATTCAGTCCTGATCAGATGGCATCTATCTTGTCAGTCCTTAATCAGATGGAATCTATATTATCAGTCTCTAATCAAATGGTATCTATACTGTAGGCCCTTGATCAGATGGCATCTATCCTGTCAGGTCCTAATCAGATGACACATATATTATTGGTTCCTGTTCAAATGGCATCTATACAGTAAGCTCCTAATCATATGACATCTACACTATTGGTCCCTAATCAGAAGTTATCTGTCAGTTCATGATCAGAAAGAATCTAAATTGTTGGTCCCTAATAAGATTAAACAGAGGATAATTAGTAGAAAATCCTGGTGGAGCAAGGGGTAACTGTACTCTCTGCTCCATTTTAAATTTAAAATCGTTACAACCACAGTTACAATTTAAAGAGCCAGGTACTTTGAAAAACGTCTCCTCAAATTCAATCATTTATTTCTTATTGGCAAGTCAATTTGCTAACTTGAGCTAAAACAAGGGCCTTTATGGGGAGAGGTAGGTTACAGATCTGGTGGCACATAGTATTGCCTGGAAGAATGACGACCATCTGCATGCAAAATCTGTGTTCTGCCTTCTCAGACTGAAACTACCTTAATCACTTAGGGATCACCCAAGCAAACTTTCCTAGCCATCCCAGCCCCAGAACTTCTTTCTCATTTCCAAGTCCTAAGGTAAAAGACAAGGAGGGAGCTAGTATTGTTCCCTCCATATTCCTAGTGGAAATATAACAGGAAAGACCCAGATTAGGCCAAGTCAGATCCATGCTGAAAAACCTCATCTCACACTCCACTCAAAGCTAGGAGGGGAAAGGCAGCAAAAAAGGAACAAGGCCAAATAAGTATACTAGGATTATTCTAGATTCCCTCCATTTCTGGTGAGCTTATAGTCCTTCCAGTGTAGGATAGACCATCAAACCAAAATCAGAAACAGTTAACTACAGAGTGTGATTTCCCAGGGGGAATTCTGGAGGGTAATTGCCTTGAAAGTTCACCAAAACATTCTTTTTTTTTTGTTTTGTTTTGTTTTTGGCTTTTGGGCCACACCCGGCCACACTCAGGGGTTACTCCTGGCTATTCGCTCAGAAGTCGCTCCTGGCAGGCACGGGGGACCATATGGGGAACCGGGGGATCGAACCGTGGTCCGTCCTAGGTTAGCGCAGGCACCATATCTCCAGCGCCACCGCCCGGCCCCTATCCAAAACATTCTTAATCTCCTTCTTTTGCATCTTCTCAATGTCACAGATTCAGGACACTCTTTGCTTGAGCAGACTGACAGGCACAGAAAAGGAAGTGAGAGAGGCACCCTTCTCCCAGACAGCCCAGAGAAGCTTCGGGCCCGAGGACAAGCTGCACCCCTACTCTACCCTGGTGTTATTCAGGTCGCTGAAATCTACAAGGCCCAAGAATCCAGCAGCAGGGACAGGGAAGCCAGGCCACGTGCTCAGGGGACCATATGGCCGCAAACAGCACAGATCAGCGAAAACGCCACAGGGAAGGCAGGCAGAAAACTGGCAAGCCACGACAGGCACACAAGTCTCAAGCAGGCTCAGCTAATCACTGCGAAGTGAACATGCTTTCTCTACTAAGCAAGAGAGACAAGGAGAGCCCTGCTTGCACGTCCTTCCTTAACCACTGGGAGTGTGTGCAAAGGGTAGAGACCAATCTATTGGGAGGCCACAGCATCAAGAGAAGATGGGTTGAATTTCAACTCTCAGAAATAAGACTGAGATACAAATTATGTTACAGTTCCAGAAATCACCTACAGGACCCCCAGGGTGTTTTACCCAGTTAAGAGTTCAAAGCTCGTCCAGACAGGTACTTCAACTATGCACCATATCACAAAATCCCAAGAGACACCTACCTAACTGTTAAAGAAGGTGCCATTACTTGTTCAGCCCTGATGGTCATTTGCCCCTAGGAGCAGAATCCTCCCATGGAAACTTGCAGGGCTATAGAATAAATTTGAAAGATCCAAGAGCATCCCAAGATCTTTTATTATTTCTTAAAAAAAAAAAAAAAAAAGGTGATTAAGGCTGGGGCTATAGCTTAGTGATAGTGTTTGTCTTGACTTGTGTAAGTCCTGGATTCTAACCACACAAAGAGGAAGGAATGGAAATTAGAAATTCAAGGACATTTAAAATCAGCGATATACCTCAGGCAAACCTTGCCTGCCTAAGGTCTGGGCTCAGTCTCTATAACACAAAATATAAAGAAAAAAAAAACCTTAAATAAAACATAATCAGGTAAAAATAATTAGAAGACTGCAGTTAAGTTCTAGAGAAAGATCTGTGCACCTGGGCAAGAGCATGCATGGGAAGTTCAATCCCTGCATCCTATCTAGTCCTCAGAGTCCGACAGAGTGATTCCTAAGAGCAGAGCCAGGAGTAACCTCTGAGCACTGCTGGGTGTGGCCTTAAAAAAAAAAAATAGGGGATGGAGCAGTGGCGCAAGAGATAAGGCATCTGCCTTGCCCACACTAGCCTAGGCCGGACCACGGTTCAATCCCCATATGGTCCTCCAAACCAGGAGCAATTTCTGAGAGCATAGCCAGGAATAAACCCTGAGCATCACCCAGTGTGGCCCCAAAAACAAAAACAAATAAACAGAGAAAAAGAAATGCTGCTAATTTCCACTTTCTTACAAATTCTGTATGCAGTGTTCTCCAACAGGGATCCATAGTAAAGTTTTATTAGAAATAAAAAAAAAGGCCTGTTCTTTTTCTTATTGTCCATTTCTAAGTGTTTTCTTTCTCCAGTGGCAAACTTAAGTAGCTGCAATAAAGACTACATGGCCCATAAAACCTAAAATATGTATTATGCAGTTCTTTATAAAAAGAGTTGAGTCAACCTCTACTCTAGAACACAGCAGAAAATGAACACACCTAAAGGTGAACATGGGTTAACGTTTCTGGAGAGCTATTTGGCAAATGTGCTCCAAAATATTCCTAAGGAAGTAACTGCCATTTACATAGAGATTAAGTCCATTTTCTAAATAATTAGAAAATTATAAACTATATTAATGTTGACCTATTGAGGACAAGTTAAGTAAATTATGGTGTAGTCTCACAGTGGATTATTATACACAAATTAAAGAAGCAAACCCAAATATTTACTTTGACTCCCTCCCTAAAGAACTCTTCAACAAAACTAAAGTGTCTTGGGTCTTTATTTTTTTTTTGCCACCTATGAAAGAAAACTTTGAAAGACATATGCATAGAAATTAACTCCACAGATTCAAAAAGTTAAATGTGAGCTAGTACTGAGAGAATACAATAGCCAGTCTGAGTCAAACTTCAGACTCCTCCCTCTTGCCAAAATATCAA
>PVKC010011390.1:0-24733 GCA_004027635.1 Crocidura indochinensis
TTTTTTTTTTTTTGAGCCAATATGGCCCACTCCCACGAGATCCGGAGGACAGGAGACAAAAGATAAACACAAAGAAAAGACAGAACTCACAGTTCTTTGCAGTTGGCCCCACTAGGCAGGTGTGGATTCGCAGAGATTCCCAGCCTGATGTCACAAACAGGGAACCTTGCTTTTGTACAGTCCAGAGCAGGTTTTTAATCTTGTGTCTATAAGGTTCAAAGCTGTAACAATGGCTTTTTTTTTTTATTGAGGGACCTTGGCTTTCTACATGTAAATTGATACCTTCTTTCTTCCAGCAGTCAAAATAAAACCTACTGATACAGTAATTTATGCATTGGTGGCCATGGTAGTGATTTTCCGTTTTTTTTTCTAGTATACTGTATGTGGGATGTAAAAAATGCTGGCTGAATAGCCTAACTTCGCACTAAAAGTTTCTGAAACACTTTATATTGTTTATAAGAGGCGTATAAAGCCAAAAATAGAAAGGCATATCTGTTTATTATACATGGTCAAGCCAAAAGCCCCTAGGTTGGTATTTTGCTGTCACCACTGCTCCTTGCCACCAGCTTCTACTTGGATGGACTGACCTTGGAACTACTTGGGCACATATTTGTCCCAGGGTGGGAATTCATGCTAACCTGACTATAGCTTTAAAATCAACAATTACTTGCTTTGAAGGCAGATTCCCCTGCCTTACCACATAACAGTGAAATAAAATCAGGAGATGCCTCAGGTCTTCCTGACTTTGACATAGGATATACGCTAACACCAATATCTACAATTATTGGCACCTGACAGTAAAAAACCATGATGAGGAGAACCTCAATCAAGAAAGACTTTGGCATTAGAAACATTAGTATGCCTGGATCCTGTAGTTGGTTTTATGGCAGGATGACCCTGCTCTTAGGCAAAACGTTCCCTTTTCTATTTTCCAACTTTTGCTCCACCTATGCCAAATTTTGCCTTTTTATCTTTTAGAGGCATCTGTCATTTTCTTAGAAACTTGGGGTGCGGGGCCGGGCGGTGGCGCTGAAGGTAATGTGCCTGCCTTACCGCGCTATCCTTGGACGGACCACGGTTCGATCCCCCGTGCCCCATATGGTCCCCCAGGCCAGGGGCGACTTCTGAGCGCATAGCCAGGAGTAACCCCTGAGCGTGTGACCCAAAAACCAAAAAAAAAAAAGAAACTTGGGGTGCAAATTACTTTGTTCTGCCTCATATTTATACATTTTCTATAAAGGCAATGAGAGGGAGATGTTGGATTAACAAGATTCCTCCTTATTCTCCACCCCAGGTGTCTCCCTAGGGTGTGGTCTGGATTCTTCCTAATAAAAATCCCGGGTCTCAGAAAATGCTCTCTTGTGTTTCTGGCTTTTCTTCTTATAACTATCTTCTTCTTAGGAGTAAAAGACTTGTGTGTTGAAATTCCTGTACCTTCAGTGTGTGCATTATTTCCTACATTGGTATTTGCTTCCATACTCATGTCCCTCCAATGTCCTGGTCTTAGAGCATGGGGGCTCCATCACATCTATTTAAATTATTTGTCTTTCTAATTAGCTCAGAAAAGTCTATGACTCTTCAGTGTTCATTAAAAAAGCAATAAGAAGGCAATAAAAAGCACTAAGTAATAATGAATCTAGAAACAAGAGGATTCAAAGTTCTGAGTACTAGGGAAGGGTGCTATTCTGGACAAGAAAACATTCCCTAACAATTCTCAAGCACTGTCCATAGACCTCCATAGAGATCTTTGCCAGAAACAGAGTAGACTTTTATTTTTATTTCCCCCAAACAAAACATGTTCATGAAATCAAGTATGAGCTTTTCAAATAAAGCATACTTTTCTTTTTCAAATCAAGGGACTATTTTACTGTAACTGCTAGAAAATACAGTGGACTTCAAAAATGGGTTTTGGGGAGTTCCTTGAGTAAATGGATCTTGGAAAGACCTGTGAGTATGTAGTGAGGAATGAGGTATAGTTATGCAGATAGAATGTAGTGATGAGATCAGATGTAGTTACATAGTCATGACATAGTGATGAGATATGACATAGAGATGAAATAGATATAAGTTATGACAGAGATAAGTTGTAGTAGTGTAGTTATGATGCAGTGATAAAATGAGATGTAGTTACATATTTAGGATTCAGTCATGAGATACTGTTTCTGGTCCCAGATCTATTCTCTCTCTACTCTCCAATAACTGTAGGAAAGATAAAGGTTGGAATATACACTAGTCAAGGGGGATTCCACTGGCTATCATATCACCCTTACATATTTCAAATGAGCTATAGAGCAGACATTAGCACAAATAAAAGGTAGTTGAGAATGCTAGACAAGATTTGGCCTAACTCCATTTCCATCCGTGCTTTTACATTCAATCCTTCATAACAAATATTTAATGAAACAAATTGGTGTCTGTGACAGCACTCTTGGGGTCCCATTACTTTAAGCTCAGGCTTAAAGAATGTCCCAAGATTCTTATTTCTGGATTTTACAACTTGATATGTTTTCTCTCTGGCTTTTGATTAAAAAATTTCTTTTCAATCATAGCTGTCTCTTTGAAAAGGCTTACTAACTACAGATGAATGGACAGAAAGCAGTTCACTAGTGCAATGCCAGCCCCTCATTTCTAAACAGTGGTTTTCAGTCTTTCGAATGTTTTTGTGGATGCATAGAACTGGTCCTTCTATGGGTGTTTCCATTATCCTGATGGACATCACATAGCTTCTGGAAGCCCCTCAAGTTCTAATTAGAAGTTCCAGGGGGCTCTGTCCATTAAAGGAGGCCAGACAACACATTTCTACTGCCGCTGTTGGGTAATTTACCTATTTCATTCCTTACAGTTTGTTTCTTTCTTCTTGTTCTTATCACAGCCCTCCTGGCTGCTAATCTGCTCTACACTAGAAAATGAAGTCAGCAAGATATTTCCATGGCATAAAAATAATAACTAATAGGCATAGAGTGGGGCTGAGTCTAGCAGCAAGTAAAGTAAATGGGGTTTATTACCTTCTTAATAGCCAGAAAGCTGCAAGGGAAGATTGCAGTTGGATTCTGGAGTGGAAACTTTTAGCCCACTCTTAAAGTCCATAATGTCATCTGTCAATTTTGTATGAAGACTGTCGGACTGTGCATTTAGGGGTCAAAGGGCAGGTCCAGCAGTTGAGTGTTCTGAATACACCTGCAGCGGATAGCTTGTTTATCCAAGAAATATTTGTCCTAAGGCCCGTTATGGATGGTTTTGCCCCTATGTGGATTACTGGCAATATTTCTGAGATTCATGCCATGGTACCGACATTACAATTCTTTCATATAATTTTGCTATGTCTCCCTTGTAAAATCATAGGCTGAAATATGGCCTCAATCAAATTCTTTTGCCCAGAGAAATTCCAATACCAGAGATATTAAAGAAAAGCTTCCTTTCTCTCTGCCAGCCATATTTACATCTTAAAGCCAAGTCAACCAGTTAGCTTGCAAAACCTGCTATTCTGGTTTAGCTTCTAAGTAGTAAAAGTTTCTACCTAAACTGCTAGCTTACAGGGATTGCCATCCAGGCCTAGCCCCCTAATAGCAATCAAATAAGTTTTTCATCTTTCATTATAAGATTCTCCTTTCTAACCCAGCTTAGCCTGTCATTTTGTCATGTAAATATCAAGAGGCCTTACTGTTAATGTCTCTGTTTTTCTTGAACCTCTGCTTTTGTCAACACAAAAATTCCTTTCATGCCTACTGTGTTTCATGCATCCTGTGGATTTGTCCTATATACATGCCCCACATGGAAGATTAAATTTGTCTCACATCTGCCAGAAAACCTGTTGTCCCCATACTTCATGTGTGGTCATCATTTATTTTATATTTTGCCACCAATGTACCCCACTGCCTGAAGCTGGCTCATTGAAGTTCAGCTGGATCTGTAGGACAGAAGTCACCTGCAGAAGACATTTGCCTCACTTCTGAGAATCTTCAGTGCTCATGTTAAAATGAAAAAGTGGTAAAGCATCCATTTTATCCATATACATATCAGATGTAATAAAATGTCATATTAAAAGGAGGCCAGATGCCTCCCCTTTAATGTGCTCTTTCTCCAAGTAAGAGACATGAGTCCCCAACAGCATCTCTTGAATTGGCTTTTT
Organism: Crocidura indochinensis; assembly: GCA_004027635.1. Taxonomy (NCBI): domain Eukaryota; kingdom Metazoa; phylum Chordata; class Mammalia; order Eulipotyphla; family Soricidae; genus Crocidura; species Crocidura indochinensis. The sequence continues at coordinate 4,130 of PVKC010011390.1, forward strand.
GTAGTGGAAAGCAAATAACCATAGTCAAACCCCCAAATATTTTGGTGAAGATAGAAAACTATTGCCACTTGGAAAAAGGTGCATGTTTGTTTGAACTTCTCCATGTTTCATCTTTATGTTTTGAGGTTTGGGCCATGCCATCCCCAAACACTTCAGAAATGACCTACAGTTCTTCACTCTATGGCTCTCAGGGGACCATGTGGTGCCAAGGATAGGATATTCAAAGCATGTGATTAGTCCTTGAGCCCTCTCCTCAGCCAAACTCTTTAAATTCTAATGTTCTCCATCTCTACCCCCAATTTTAGAGAATGTTCCTTTTAACCTTGAGAGGAAGTATGGTCAAATTTGTGTGTCTAATATTCTTTTAATCTTAAAAGGTTATGTTCAAATTTGGAGGTTAAAATTCCTTATCCCTTTTCCCAATTCCTGTTTCCCTAACCTCTTCTTTTGAGGTGTTAATCCTACCTGGATGATGACACCTGCCCACACCTGGGATGGGCGGGCTGTTTTAAATAAATGAAAAAAAAATGTTTGGCTGGGAGGAAGGAAGGGGGAAAGCAGTGAAAAAAAGGCAGAGAGCCAGATGAGAAGCAGCAAGAAGCTGCTCAGCAAAGAAAGTAGATAGCAGAAAGACTCATGGAAGAGAAAAGGCCATGGAATAAAGCAAACTGATTCTAATGACACTTTAACTTATTGCTTGTGAAGTATTTCTCAGCCATTACCCTGCTTCTTCAAACCCACCAGCTGAAGGGGTTAGATACACAGTGCCTAGGACAGTCTCACCCAACATATACTCTTCACTTTGTATTTTTTATTTTATTTATTTATTTGGTTTTGGGGTCACACCCGGTAGTGCTCAGGGGTTACTCCTGGCTCCATGCTCAGAAATTGCTCCTGGCAGACACGGGGGACCATATGGGGCACCAGGATTCGAACCGATCACCTTTTGCATGAAAGGCAAATGCCTTACCTCCATGCTATCACCCGGGCCCCTGTATTTTATATTTTAAGCTACAATAAATTGTGTCCAAATCTGGGGGTCTAAGTTTCTTTTAACCTTAAAGGATTATGTTAGAACTAGGGGACTCATGAAGATAGCATGGGGACTGCAGGTTCTTCTGTTGCAAAGTTTGGATTTCCTGGCTGTGTACATGATGTGTGACAGATGAAGGCAGTAGCTCATGGTGGATAGGTCATCAGCAGAGCATATATCTTTGACCTCACAGAGGTCCTTGTCAGCTGGGGCCAGGAATAAGTCCACCAAAAGACAATCCAAATGCAGGTGTTGTGAACAATATTAGAAAGATCCTTATGCCCACACTTCTTACCTTTAAACGGTTCGAATCCTGGTGCCCCATATGGTCCCCCATGCCTGCCAGGAGCAATTTCTGAGCATGGAGCCAGGAGTAACCCCTGAGCACTGCCGGGTGTGACCCCCCAAAAAATAAATAAATAAATAAGATAGGTTAGAGAGAACTTCATACAACATAAAACATCCCCTTTCTATTTTTTCAATCCTTGATATTTAGCACAGGATTTATGCTGCCCAGTGATGCTGTGTTAGAATATTCCAGTCATCTGTGTTTGATCTCTGTCCATTTACATGTTCCACCTGTATCCCAGGTTCTGAGCAGTCTCTTTTAACCCTGGTAGACAGCATTTCTGAGCATTTGATAAACTGGTAGACTGCATACCCAAGCACTTAATGAGCTAGGTCAGTGGTTGACAATCTTTTTTTTTTCAACTGAGTCAAATCTCGCCAAAACCATGATTGAAATTTATTTTGAGAGCCACATTTTGTTTTTGTTTTTGTTTTTGGGTCACACCCGACAATGCTCAGGGGTTATTCCTGGCTCTATGCTCAGAAATTTCCCCCAGCTGTAAGGGCTGGAACACAGTTCCAGAAAAAGACGGCTCATCATAGGGAACTTCCTGGTATATATATCATATGACTTTTCCACAGCCTCATCTTAGCAGATGTTATGACCTTATAAGGAAATGTTAAGTCATCCCCTACCCCCTCTCCCCTCCTTATGGTATATAAGGACTGACAAAGAAAGCCATGAGGTCTTTTGCCTAAATCTGGTTACAGCAAGACACTGTATTCTTTATTTATTATTTATTTATTATTCTTTATTCCAGTTTATTCTGGCCAGTCAGAATAAACCGGAACTTTACCTATGTGCTTTACAGTGGTGTCGATCTCTTGGGTAGAGTCCTCTGAACCTTTTCACGGCAGGCTTAGGGGACCATATGGGATGCCAGGACTCAAACTAGTGACCTTCCACATGCAAGGCAAACCCCTTACCACTGTGTTATCTCTCCATCCCCCCTTTTTTGGGGGGTCACACCCGTCAGTGCACATAGGGTATTCCTGGCTCTATGCTCAGAAATCGCTTCTGGCAGGCTCAGGGGACCATATGAGATGCCAAGATTCGAACCACCGACCTTCTGCATGAGAGGCAAACACCTTACCTCCATGCTATCTCTCTGGCCCTGAGAGCCACATTTTTAAAACCGAAAATACATAGGATGGTACACTGTTTTTAGTTTCAATAAGTTTTTATTGAGAATATTCTGCATGCAAGTATCTACATAGGTCAGGAGGATACAAATAACACAACTAATAAAAAACTTTAGAATGATATTATTTATTGATAATGTTAAATTCCATAAAATTTGCCTTACAATGTAGAGAAAATAATATCCTGACAACGACTGACAAAGTCACAAACACTTATGTGAACATTGGCCTTGCATTTCCTTGGATAGTTTGAGTAAGTCAGGTTTGTATGTTGTTTTTAATTTTAGGCACGATTCCAGGTTCTCATCGATGAGACAATTTCTCTTGATAAGATTCATGCTTGAAAATGATTTTTCACATTAAATATGTAGACTCGAACAAGGAAAGAACAGAAAATGCTAGCATTTTTAGTTGACTATATGAGTCAGGAATACTACTCCAGGTGTTAAAAATCAACATATCTTCCTTCTCCAGGTCTTTCAAAGCAGACAACTTGTGCTGTGTACTAAGTTCACATTTGCTTTCATCTTTCTGCAATCTTTCTAAATTAGCACAAAGATGTACAAATTTTGAGCTCCACAGTTCTTTGTTTTTTAAATCCACCAATTGTATTTCAAAGTTGTCAAAGTTGATGTTAAAGAGAGAAATATTTAATTCCGTTACAGTGGCATCCAGAGGTTTTTTTTAACAAAGGCCAACGTCGATTTGCTGTTTCTGAAATCCTGAAACCTCTTGAGAAAAGCTTCCCTCATATTTAAAAGTGCTGTTTTAAAATAGGTAATGTCAATATCAGAATTATTTTCTTGGCAATGTTTCAACAGTCTTGGAAAGTGAATCAAAGTTTCTCTGTCAAAATCTTGAGCAAAAGGAGATAATTTGTTTTCAAATAAAATAACTTTATCTAACATTGAAAAAACTGTGTTTCCTTTCCCCTGTACTTTATTATTAAGCTGATTTAGATGTGAAGTAACATCCACCATTAAATACAGCTTTTGAATCCACTGATCGTTTGTTAATTCTGGATAGTGAATACCCTTCTAGAGAAAAAAATGCTTTGATTTCTGATAATAAGGAAGCAAAACTGAGGATGACACATATATGGCATCTTATGTGTGTGTAAATAGTAATATAAAATTAGTGGGGCTCATCATGGATATTTTAAACAGGATTCACTCAAATAGTTCTCACTGGTACTGTTATATATTGACCTCAGAACCTGGCCACTAACTTATTTTGCTGGCTCTTAAATTAAAATAATGCTTGAAACTCTGGCTCACAGGGCCCCAATGCAAATATTGTCCCACAGAGTAGGGACTGGGGGCGGGGTCCAGGCTGGACAGTGACTCACCAGACACCACGATGTAGTCACTGACCCACACATGTCTCTCTCCTCTGTTGCTCCTCAGTCTGTAGTGCAGAGAGGATGCTGGCTCAATGTCGCAACACCAGACAGAAAGTCATGCCCCCCCATACCACATGACCTGACTGGACCTGTGTGGCACCACACAGAAATTCATGCCCCCCCACACACACACCACATGACCCGACTGGAGCTTTGTGGAGCCAGCCGCCAGACTGCACACAGGGCGGGCACTGACAGAGGCTAGGAGCAGAGTCCTGACTCCTAGAATGGCCGCCTGGCACACAGAAGACCCAAATTAAAAGTGTAAAGAGCCCCATGTGGCTCAAAAGCTGCAGGTTGCTGACCACTGAGCTATGTAGACCATATTCCTGAGCACTTGATGAACTGTGTAGACTACATTTCTTGAGCACTTTGTAAGTAGAGTAGACTGCATTCCCAAGCACCAATGAGCTGTGAACCATAGAGCTTTTGTGTCTGCCATCTCCAGCTTTTCATGTGGTCCTGTTTTCCCTCTGTGAAACTGTTCCAGTAGGAGTTGCTTCCTTTCTTAAGTGTCCCACTGGATTGGAACAGGCTATACAGCTGGTGGTCGCCTGGTTGCTGGCCCTTGGGAAAGTGTATTTTCAGGCACAGCTGAATGTGCATGACAGCTAGTTACTTGACTCATCTTTAGTGGCCACTTTCTTACTTTCATGAATAATTACATGGTATTTGTTCTTTTCCTTCCTTTCATTTGCAACATAATATTCTTTGGGTAGGATGGTTGGGCCACACCTGGTAGTGCTTAGGTATTTTCCTCTTTCTGTCACAAATGAAGAAAAGATACTGATTCCGAGTAAGCTTTACATCCCAGAATCTTCTAAACAATAGAGTAAGGTAAATTTGGAAAACTTTAAATAAAATTTTAAAACAAAAATTTCCCCACACTTCCAAACTTAGGCCAGAGGGGAAGTACAATGGGTAGGGCTCTTCCCTTGCACAAGGATGATGAATTTGATCCCCAAACTCCCTATGCTTCCCTCCAAAACCCACAAGCATGATCCTCAAGGACAGAACCAAGAGGAAATCCTGAGCACCTCTAGGTTTGGCCCCAAACCAACTCACCAATCAGCATCACACACACAGATACCTGTGATAAATGGAGAAAATGGAGAAAACTTACCCAAGAGCTCATCTGAGGCTAGGTATGCAGGCAATGGTTATGATACATATTTGATCTAAAATAACAAAAGTAGGGTGTCAGCCTAAGGGGACACAGGCTAATAATTGGAGTTGATTAGGGGTTCAAAATAGCCTGGGCACAGAAAAATCACATTTGTCTTCATTAAGAGATTGATCTCAATATTGTCCCTCTAGAGTTGTTACCAACTCTCCAGGGTGGCCTCACTGAATGGTGAGGAGGAAAGCATAGTAGTCTGTGCTACAATTAGTCACGTCTATTCTTTTCCTTCTAGAATGCTGATCTCCGGGAAATGGGAGTGATTCTTTTCCTGAAACAGATAAATTGCGCCAGATCACTTAGAGACCTTTGCTTTTAAGCTTAGCATATGCTGGTTGTTGTTGTTGTTGTTGTTGTTGTTGTTTTCAGTTCCCACTTCCACCTTGCTGTACTACATATTGATTACCAGCAAGTGGTTGGTTCTAAGTTATGCTTTCAATCACCAAATCCACACATACTCACCAGGACACAGGCTCAGAAAAGCTGGAGTCTGTCAAAGGAGGGTTCTCTGTTGCTCTGCTCAGGAATACAAAGGTCAGTGTTGGATATGCTCCCAGCCAGCAAGAATAAATATGCTTGTCAGAATTCTAAATGTCAAATTTATGCTTGCCTGATATCCTGCCACTTCCAGCCCCTTCTCTTTGACCCCCTTAATGAAAGCATTCATCAGGACTTGGATACTGGTCTTTGTCATAGTCCTGACTCCTCAATCGTTCACTCCTGGAAGGGCCCACAGATACTCCGTGATTGGGAGCCTGGAGCCTGCATCCAGATCTTTCCTTCTCCAGCACACTGGATACACTGAACATATGTGTCCCCATGCTGACATCCCCAGTGCCACTGACCTGCAAGTGGAATCAATGAAGGGACAATGCAACCATGAAGTTATTGTGTCCCTAAAAAGGATCAGTGTGTGTTCACATGTGTGCATGTGTGTGTTTCTCTGAGCAGATATCTGCATTGCTTTGAACTTGTGGCTTATTGCAAATTTAATTTAGAACATATATATTTGTGTTGTTTCTTTGTTGGTCTTAGGTAACACTTATATATGCCCAGGACTCACTTCTTTTGGCTCTGCACTAAATGTCCACTGAGAGCGCTGAGCAGTGCTCAGAGAACTATAATTGGTGACTAGAACCTAACCCAGGTTAGCCTTATGTAAGACAAGTACCTTAAGCCTCTGTATGCTCTCTTTGAGCTTTTCTTTTTGAAAAAAAATTCTTTCTTTTTTTAAAAAAATATTTTATTTAAATATTTCAAGTGAATATTGTTCTAGGAACTTTTTGTGGATGTTATCAGGGTTTAGAATTTTGATTCAGAAAAAATACTTCAGAATTTCCTGCTTTCTGTGCTTGAAGAGTTTACCTGCATTAGAATGATAAACTAATGTAGCCTTCTAGACCCAGAAAATATTTAGTTTAAGGTTTTTATCAGCAAATCTAAATCTTTTAAAACTTTTAGGCCATTAGTATTTGAAACTTATTCTTGTATATGGCTTTGAAAGTTACATTAGTTACAGGGAAAAATCTTATCTATATATTCTAGGCTTTTTAAAATAAGTTATGCCAAATAACTCTCTGCATCATTTGCATTATACCAACTGATGTATCATTTTTCATAGTTTTGCTTTGGAAATTTTAATACCATTCTCTTTCAGTTTTGTAAATTTATATTTGTACTGTTAACAAAATGCCTTTTTTGGGGGGAGATAGCTTTTTATACTTTATTAAGGCAGAAACCCCATCATCATCATCCCACTTTCCCCCTTTAAAAAAAAGCCATTTCACCCACAACTCTTTAATCATTTATTATCTCTATAAAGGCGAGGCAGAAGAACTCTAGTTATGCCTTGCCAATCACCAGCTTGTTTGAGAGATGGGGTCCATCTAGTGCCATCACATGAGTGAGGACCAGAGTGTCTCACTGCTAACCAACACACCAGTTCTTCCTCTCTAGCTCTTTCAGTCACCATGCAGTGTTCAACTTGGTGAAATCCATCATATTGCCACTTTCCAAGCTCCTCTGAACATGCACCTTCACCTCCATGAGGGGATCTGGGTGGCAAATGGTGCTAACATCACCTATCACTGAGTGAGGGCTGCCTTGGATACATATCTCTCTTGGTGTGCTCCACTGAGCCTCCTAGGAGTTAAGCTGTGGGTGAGTAGGACAGAATCCTTGGGTGTCATAGATCAGTCAGAAATTCTCTTCCATCTCTTCAGTGCTGCAGGGTCAACTGTGTCTGAGTAGACATGCATCCACACTCAGAGCAGAGGCAGGTCTTCACCAGCTCCTGGGAGAGATGCAGAGTGGATGATTCTCAATCTATGGGAAAGATGGAGGGATGATGAACAAACATCCCTGTCAGTTTATGCTTCAGCTGTTTCCTGGGACTATGGGTCATGCTTATATTCAGCAAGGAAAGAAAAGTTTTATTGTCTGGAGCACTGGTTATTGACTATACCTCGCTTATCTTTTTCTCTTTAATATTTATTGCCTTTGAATACTAGTCAGCATTCTTTTTTGTTTGTTTGTTTTTGGGCCACACCTGGTGATGCTCAGAGGTTATTCCTGGATATGCACTCAGAAATTACTCTTGGATTGGGGAACCATATGGGATGCTGGAGATTGAACCCAGGTTGGTCCTGGGTCAGCCGCATGCAAGGCAAATGCCCTGCCACTGTGCTATTGCTCCAGCCCAAGAAAATATTAAGATTTTTCAAATGAGTTTTTATAAGGAAAGACTGAAAATGAGTGACATTCCACAGTCTTTAGATCTGATTAATTACAGTACGTATTATCTATACTTAAAAAATTTTGTCTGGGGACAAAAGTCTGGGGACTTGAGGGACAAAGTAGTTGTACATAGGTTTTTGTTTTGTTTTTCTTAATGTTCTTTGGCTGAAAATTCATAATTAAGATGTCAGCAAGGGGATTTCTTTTGAGAACTCTGTTTATGGGTGATTGTCTTCCCACTTTAACTTCACCTTGTCCTCTTTCTTTGCATATTTGTCTCCAGAAATAAAAAATAAAATAAAATAAAAAAGAAAGGAAAACAAAAACATTTTGAGATAGTATTTTTCATAAATAATCGTATCTAAAATGTTTTCTATTGTGATTTTTAACTGATCTCTGCCTTGATTGTATTACTTGACATAGGAAATTTATTCATTTTATTTATAAATTTATAAATTTTATTTTTATTACTCAATTTTCTCTCAAGTTCCATATGAAAATTAGAAATATTTTCAAACTTTCAGAATTCATTGCGAGTTGATTTGTAAATGCTAACAAATGCTCTTTAAAAATCCTGTAGTTCAAAAACCAAAAAAAAAAAAATCCTGTAGTTTGGGAATATGGCGATCTATTTCAATCACTAGGTGAAATTTTATTTTTTACTAGATGAAATTTTTTAAGTTTTTTTCTCTCATAGCATATGCCCTGATTTACTTTAATTATTGATTGGGGTTTATAAATTATTGATGACTCTGTGATCCATGATGTGATGGTTTAGGATGATATCTTTATTTCTCCTTTCTTTCTTTCACTTGGTGCTTTTATATAATTTGCAGTTAAGTCATGATTTATGTCAAGTAGGAATTGGTCTTTTTTTTCTCAAATTCTTCTATTACCTTAAAATATTCCTCTTTGTTTCTGGGAAAACCTGCCTGAAGCTCAGTTAGGTGTGAATTGATGATCTTTTTTATCATTTGCTTTCAGCATCTTTGCTTTCTTGTATTTCTGAAGTCCTAATTTTTCTAAATTGGATCTGTGTGTAGCTTGGGTATTAAAGGTCTTCTAGGGGCCAGAGTGCTGGCGCAGTTGGTATGGTCCCCAAACCAGGGGCGATTTCTGAGCACATAGCCAGGAATAACCCCTGTTATCATTGGGTGTGACCCCAAAACAAGGGAAAAAAGTCTTTTAATGCAACATTTTTACAAATCTGACTTTTACTTTCCTTTCTTCCCAAATGTAATTTTTTTCTTTTATGTTAACATTTGTTTATTATTGACATATCTTATCCTACTGTTTTGTTTATAACATATTTTTTTCATCTTTATTTTATTATAATTTTAACATGGTTATAATTGTTTACAAATGCATGGTTTTTAATGTGCAGAATCATTGCACCTTCATCACCACCAACATGATTAAGACTTTCCACCCTGGTGTGTGTGTCACTTCTGGTCATTTCTTCCTACCCTCTGCTATTGCCGGAAGATTGTCTTAGCAATCTTCTCTGCTGTCTCAGGCCAATGGTCTATCATCATTTGACACCATGCTCCCTGGTTTTGTGTCTTTCTATTCCACAGATGAGTGAGATAATCTGGTGTTGGCCCTTCTTCCTTTGAACAACATAATACCCTCCAGAGATACCCAGTTTTCATCTGTTCTTAGAGCTAACTCATACCCTGTTGTGCATAGATGACATTGCTTCTCTTTCCATTCATCTCTCTGAGGTTTGGGTTGTTTCCATTACCTGGCTATTATGCTAAGTGGCATAAAGAACACACCTCATTGTTTTTTAACTAGTGGGGTTGTCTTACTTGTTTTGCAAGTGGGTACAATTCAACCAAAAGAAGAATTGCTAGGTTATATGGAATCTTTATTCTGAGTTTGTTGATGAATCTGCATAGTGTTTTCCATAGAACTAGACAGCATTCCCATCACCAGGGAACAAGACCTTGCATATCCCTCAGTGTTTTTGATCTGGGTCATTCTCATGGGTGTGAAATAAGGTTTTATTAGCCATTTTGAATTGCATTTTCCTGATAATAAGTAATGATATAATCCATTAAAAAATTTAGTGCTGGGGCCCGGGAGATAGCATGGAGGTAAGGCGTTTGCCTTTCATGCAAAAGGTCATCGGTTCGAATCCCTCATGCCTGCCAGGAGCAATTTCTGAGCATGGAGCCAGGAGTAACCCCTGAGCACTGCTGGGTGTGACCCAAAAACCAAAAAAAAAAATTTAGTGCTAACTTTTGGGAAAATAGATTTGTTATGGCATCTACTCTTTCTCTATGCAGGAAATAAACAGTTACCCACTCACATTTAGCCCCACCATTAAATTAAGCCTATCTTTCTTTAGATGTTCCTTGAGTTCATATTTCTCCATGTTGATGAGATAGATATTGTACACACCAAAGATGTTTTCACTGTTGCTTTATGCTTCCAGCAGTCACTTACATTGATTTGTATGAATCTTTTGCCTGTACTTCTTTATACTTCTAATGAGTAATGTTGATTATTCTTCAAAAAATTTTTTGAGGGCCACGTTCATTGCTCTCAGGGTCCTAGGAGTTACTATGGATCCAAATCGGCCTGCTACCAGCCGAGCATGAGGTCAGACACAAAAGACTCATCCCATGAGAGAAGTTTTCTCAGACATTGTTTATTTGGAGACATTTTTTCCAGGGTACACTTCAGAGGAACTTAAAAGTCACGTTTGGGCTTCTTTCCTGGCACCAAGACTCTCATCTGGGTACTTTAATTTTCATCATTTCACCTGAGAAATAAGTAACACCCTCCACCAGGAAATCAGAAGTTGCTCAAATAAGGTTTAGAATCCTGAGGTCCAAAGAGACAGGCAGGAATAAAAGCACATATCTCACACTCACCCAACTTAGGCTCAACCCCCCAATACAATATTTTCACTGAGCATTGATGGGTGCAACCCTGGAGGTTTCTGACACTTTAGGGCCCAAGTAGTACCACAAGGTTGACTCTAGTACTGGCCCATTGGCCAGATTTGTTAAATATCACTGGGAGTAGCCTTCAGGTCTCCTGGATACTGCTTGGGGAACCCCCCCCAAATAAAATAAGCAGAAAATAGCATGTTTTTTACAGCATCTTTTTTAAGATGTTAAAATTGGAATTACAAATGCAATGGAGAGAGAAAACAGAAGAATGAGTTAGACTATGGGGTTTTTGAAACATAGGAAAGAGCTTGGGGAAATTCTTTAGAAAGGAACAGGCAGGAATCCAGGAATGAGTGACAGTCTCTGTAGCTCTTTGCATATTTCTTCCCCATGAACCTCTACAGAGGTCACCATCCACCTGCACATTTACTTTATATAAACTAATTTTCTTCCTCAGAGTCATCTTGGGGATCCAAGAACTCCCCAGAGCTGGATAACTAGAATGTGGGGCTGCTGGCTCCCTTGGGTATGCCCAGACCTCCTTCTGTCACTCCCTAGCTCACTGGCATGACTCTGCTTCTTAAAACAACTTTACTACATCCTTCCTCGGAGCACATTTCTCTGCCTGCACACTTGCTTCTTTCCCATCTATTCAGGGACTGCTGTTGAAGCAACCTTTCCCAGTATAGCAGAGCTTACTCCTCAGCATTGAGAATCTGCCTCTGGAATGACAAGGTGAAGCCGTGGAGTTGTTTTCATGATGGGTTGTTTTGCATTCCCTTGCCTCTGTAATTAAAATCTGAGTTTAAAAAAGCAGGGGGGCGGATAATCTCACCCCTACCCTTAACCCTTTTCCTGCTACCTGGTCTCCTACACTTTAGGGAGAAGGCTTAGCTCTAGATTTGTGCTGCAGATCCATTATAGGTGAATACAGAGTCTCTCAAGAGAACGCAGTAATATTTGGCTTCCAGTTTTCTTGTTTTTAGTTTTTCAGGGAAAAATTAGAGACAAGAACTCTATGTGATAGTTCTTCCAGAGAGGAGCTGAGGGTCACATAATCAACATTATGGGGGTTTTCTCAGCCAAGGTCAGCCTGGGTAGGTGACCCCAATCTCCCCCCTATCTTCACATTCTTTTTTGTTTGTTTGTTTGTTTGTTTTTTGGGCCATACCCGGTGGTGATGCTCAGGGGTTGCTCCTGGCTATGCACTCAGAAATCACTCCTGGCTTGGGGGACCATATGGGATGCCTGGGGATCAAACCACGGTCTGTCCTAGGTCAGCCGAGTGCAAAACAAACACCCTACCAATGAGCCACCACTCCAGTTCCTATTGTCCCATTTTTTTTTGATTTTTGGGTCCCACCCGGCAGTGCTCAGGAGTATCTCCTGGCTCTACCCTCAGAAATAGCTCCTGGTAGGCACGAGGGACAATATGGGATGCCGGGATTCAAACCACTGTCCTTCTGCATGTAAGGCAATAGCCCTACCTCCATGCTATCTCTCTGGTCCCTATTGTCACATTCTTTATGATTGTTTCCTTTGACTAGAAAAATTTTCCGACTTCAAACATGTTTAGTGAGGAGGGCTATGATCACAAAGGGATCAATTACCCTTTGTAAATACTTGCCAGTAAACTGTGGCTTCCCTCTTCTCTAATGTGAACTTTGTTCCATGCAGTTTCTTTGCCTTGAAACTTTTCTTTTGACAGAGTTAGTTTCTTTAAGGTTTCTTCTTACCCTGAGGATGCTCACTTATAAGGTCATTGAACTCAGACATTTCAAGAAAATATGACTTCTAAACTGGATTTTAAGTTGGCATGAATGAAAAATTCTAAAAGAACTTTCTGAAAAGTATTCAATTTCTAATGGCTATATATAAACACAGAAGTGATATTATAGGGACAAGTGAATTTTTATACACTTAAGTTTTATGTATTTCTTTTATGCAATCCATAATAATGCAGAACACAACTACTAGACTCTGATTCTAAAGAAAAATCAGATTTCAATATGTTGTATAATGACTTCTTTGAATCTATCAAATGGATATGGAGAGACTTAAATAGAGTTTCATGGATTCTGCAAAAAATAAATTTATGGCCCAACACCACCTCAAATAGCTCTTTAGAATCCAAACATCTGTCCAATGTTAGGGTTTTGGTATATTATTGGCAGGCTTTGCTATATTTTCATAATGAATCATATTGTAGATCCTTCAAAGATTTGAAGGCAGCTTGAATCATGTGGGAAGCTAGTCTAACATAACTAAATATCATTTTCAAAAACTATCCATTATAGTCTCATCCCTGTACTGCGTCTTTGTGTTTACTATTATAAAAGACTATTTGGTGCCTTCCAGAAATACCACGGTTATTGAACATCATGTACAACAGAATCCAGCAAAATCACAATATTATGTCATCTGAATTATTTTATCATCACAGATTACTTGATATAAACACAGTTTTACATAGGCATCTGTGAACTCAGGGAAGTCTCCTTAAAGATATATGTGCACTTCCAGATATCACTTATTATTTCAGTGATTTAAAAATAATTTTTTTGTCCTTTATGCCCTATGCATCTAGTTTGGGTCCCTGACATCCCATCTTCCTTCTTATGTCCCAAAGCTGCACAGTCTCCAGGTAAAGAAACAGGACCCTTCAGGAGGATACAGAGTCATGGATTACCTGAACAGGCTCCTTGTCCATGTCTGGAACTCAACTAGACAGGGCCCACGTGCAAGCAGCTGTGTCTGATCCAGAAAAATCAGGTTATGAGTAGGTGGTCCTGAGGAGTGGGGGAATACCAGAACCAGGCAGGGAAGGCAGGGAGAGAATGTGCGTGTGACTCTGTGCTGCTCTGACACAACAAAGTGCATTATTTTTATTCTTTCTCTTCCTCCATCTCTCTGTCTCTCTCTCACTCTCTCTCAGTGCACACCTGGTGGCACCCAAGGGTTCCTCTTGGCTTTGATCTCGGAAATGATTAGGCTCATTAGACCTTAAGGGAAAATGGGAATCAAACCCGAGTCAGTCACGTGCAAGGCAATCACACTTCCCACTGTGTTATAGCCCTGGCTCTTAATTCTGACATTCTGACTCTCTTTAAGGGGGCTTGTAATGCTCTTTCATCCAGTTGATGATACTTATTGTTCATGTTTTCAGTGAAGAAAATTGTGCAGCATGCAAGATGTAAGACCTTCCAAACTCTGCCAGTGTTAATAACATACAGGCAGAATATGCCCTTGTAGCTAAGGACAAGCTCTGGAGCGAGATCCTGTAGCCAAGAAAAGAGACAATAGAGCTCTACTCCCCTGTGGTCTTTGTCTCCCTTAGAGCTGGAGCAGAAAGGGCCAGGTTCTGTGAAGAGTGAGTCAGGGCTAGTAGAGAGAGTTCTCTCATGGAACAACTAGAGAGAGGAGTTAGGGGCACAGAAAAACAGTGGGAGTGGCCCCAGGGTTACCAGTGTTTGACCCTGGGCTTTGGTGACAGGGGAGCTGCACTTTCGTGGTGCCATGGTGAGGAAATCCATACTGCAGAGGCATGGGGTTTGACCTCTAACATAGTCATTTTCTCTTCATGGCACTCAGAAATGAGTTTTTATTTACTTTTTGTTTGTTTTAGGGTCACATTGGCCGTGGTCAGGGGTTACTTCTGGCTCTGTGCTCAGAAATGACTTCTGGCAGGCTCAGGGAACCATATGGAATGCCGGGTATCAAACTTGGGTCAGCTTCATGCAAGGCAAATGCCCTTCCCACTGTGTTATTGCTCTGGCCTTTGAATTTTTATTCTAAGATATTACTATTAGAGTTCAGGCAGAGTGGTTGTGTCTATTAACATTTGTGGCTTTTGTATATATTGTCATTTCATTGTCCTCACCACCAATGATGAGCAAGAGAATCTGCACACCTGATGCACCATCTACTGGTATCCCTAAAAACAATGAAGTGTAAAGGTTGAAAAAAAATTTTTAAAGAGAGTTGTTGAACTGGAGAGAGAGCACAGCTTTAAACTTAGCTGACTTGGTTGGAGCTCTGGCACCATAGAGGTTCCCCCTACTCCTACCAAGAGTAACGTCTGAGCATGAATCCAGGAGTAAGCCCTGAGCACAGCTAAGTGTGGCCCACATCTCTGTCTACCATGCCATTAAATCTGTCCTCCAAATTGTAAAACAGTGTTTAGCAACTTTCTCTTAAACACACTCTCTCTTTGCAGACTGTTTGAAGCATTTTAATGGACATGATGTTGTGAGGTTAACTGGTGGAGAAAAGAAGGGGCATGTCTTCCACTCTTCCTATCCTTTTCTAAACTTTGTGTGCAGGAACAGGAGAGGATCTCAGAGCAGGACAGGCCATTTCCCCATCTCTCACACTCATGTTACTCCTGAAAATACCTGTGGTGTTTTCCTGAGGGAGGCGATGCAACTGCATGGTGATGGGTCCTTTCCTGGAGTTGTCATGGTCATTCACCAGGGTCTGCTGGTCCTGGGAGAACTTTTCTCTCCCCATTGTGTTCTCCTATGACAGTCCTTCTAGCTGATAGGACGCTTGGGCCTTCTCTTGTCCTAGAACTTACTGCAACTCCTCTCCCTGCTGCAGGTGCTGAACTGTAATGTCATCAGCTTCTATCCCTGGCCCTCATCCTGAATTCAGCACTGTCTGTAGGCAAATGTAATTGTGAGTTTTGTGTTTTCAGAATTTCTTCCTTCTACATATTACCTGGAATGTTTCTAAAATGTTTTCAAAGTTTCTTAAAGTTCTCCAATACTTGCCAAATATTAACATGCAAGAAATAATCTGTGGATATTGTTCAATGATTATGGATTGACTTACTCTAGGCCTAGGATGGAGGATTCTCCATGGATTAATGACTTTGTATTTAACATGCACATATCAGCATTGACCAGACTCACTATCTGTCACTTCTCATTTTACTAACTGTGGCTCTTATAATAGTTTATTCCATAGAGTATTCTTCTGCTTCTTAAACAAAAGAGTCCTTTCAATAGCTTTCTTCTGTTAGAGACAGAGAAGTCTGAGAGAAGAGTAAAGAAGGAGCAGTCTGCAAAATAATTTTTGGGACAGTGTTTTTACTTCAACCAATATGTACCTATCAACTTTACATGGCTTTACGTGCAGGGGACAGGTCTTTATCTGGGGAGACCTGCTCTTGGACACCTTATCCTTTCATGGGTGCCTTCTCAGCCTCCAGCTCTAAGAGATTTTAGTACTAAAGACCCATGCCCGACGGGATATTTAGACTGCTCGGTGAATTTTAGAGGTATAGAAAGCCAGGCAAGAAGAAAAGACAGGAGAGCAAGTAGAGAATCTGGGTGCCGCCCCCAACAATCTGAGAGAAAGACAACCAGTCAGTAATGCAATTAGCAAATAGGTTTTAATTACCTTGGTAAAGGGATCCAACATTCTCCAGTGGTCTGCTAACCCCAATCACATACAGTTCCAGTTCTTTTTATAAGTTTTTGAGATGTTACATATGTCATTTAATAAATCATTAAAAGACAATGCAGCAATTCTGAAACAACTTTCTCCAATTTTAACCCCCAAATCCTCTCCCATCTCACCTAAATACCATGTATGTCAGCTTATTGCCTTTTCAACTATGTTCATGTTTATTTCAAGGTATACTTAGGACAATAACTAGTTTAAAAGAATGACAAAGGTAAGGCATTTTTGCTGCCTAGGTTCTGCCCTATGCCTGGGCTTCAAGGCCTGGGCTGCCCTGGTATGTCCTGTCCATTGTTCTAGCTTTGGGGCTCTAGTTAAACTTTAAACAAATACCGTGAGCAGAAGCATGATTAATGTATTTCATCATTTATAACTCATTTTCAACACTTCATTCATTTAACTACATGGTTTCATTCTATATTTCACACGTGGCTAGAATGCAAGTCTCTTACTTTTTGACAAGTGGTCCATACAATCTGCATGGGTTCTTTTTGCTTTGATACAAATGGAAAAATATCACATTTTTTGTAGTCTAGACCAGTGGTTGGCAACCTTTTTTTTCAACTGAGCCAAATCTCACCAAAACCACGATTGATATCGGCCACCTGGCACACAGAAGAGCCAGATTAAAAGTGTAAAGAGCCACATGTGGCTTGTTAGCTGCAGGTTGCCGACCACTGGTCTAGACGATTGGGTACAGATTCTACCCTTTCCCTCCATCCAGTTAGATAGCAATGAAAATAGGGCTCATTTCCAGGCTTGAGCATTGATGCCTCTGGGCAGTAAACATGCATCTAGAAAAAGTCAAATAAATGAATGGATCCTGAGAAATGCAGTTTCTGTTCTCATGGTAGACAGAGTTCAGGTTTTTCTTTCTATATGGTTTTCATTTGAAGCGTCTACTTACTTGCCTTTAGAGCAACAGTGACTTTCCTGTATGTTAAAAAATTAATTTTTTTAAATCGAGGAATTCAGCCTATTAAAATTTTGAGTGGCTAGCAAAAACTACGTACTTATTGGTGCAGAGGATCCTGGCCCCTATGTGGCCAAACACATCTTCTAGTTATTGAATCCCAGCACAACATGTAGAATGCATCACACTAGAATCATTACAATGGAGGAAAATACAGGCCTCCACCATGTATAGAGAATGAAGATAGCAGCTCTGATGACTCAAAAAGTGCCAAACCACCTATTTAGCCTCTCAGATAATGACTTCAAAGAAGAAATATGGAGGATCCTGATAGAACTCAAAGAAAGTATGAAACAAATTAAATGAACCACAAATTGGAATCAAGAGATATGAAAATAGAAAGAAGAAAATTCCAAACTGAAATAACAGAAGTGAAAAAATTTCTTGTTTTGTTTTATTTTATTTTTGGTGTGCCAGACCTAGCATTGCCTTGACTATATTGAGAAAAGTTCTCTCCATTTGTTGAGATTTTTTTTTATTATGAATGGGTGTTGGACCATATCAAATGCTTTCTTTGCATCTATTGATATGATCATATGGTTTTTATTTTCTTTTTGTTAATGTGGCATATTACATTAATTGACTTGCCTATGTTGAACCATCCTTGCAACTCTGGAATTAAGACTATTTGGTCATGGTGTACGTACTATTAGGACTTGGTAGCATGCACTCTAGCTTGAAAGTTTCTCTGCGATGATGTCCTTGATTATTGAAACTTCACGGGGTTTTCTCCCTGTGTCTCTGGGATTCCAATGATTCTTATATTGTTTCAGTTGAGTTTATCGAAGACTTTTATTTTTTGTTTGCTCCATTCTTTGAGAACTTTTTCCATTGTTTTATTATTTGTCTTGAGGCTGTTTTCAAGCCTCCTCTGTTGTATGTAGTTATGTATTTTATCTTCTAGCTTACTGATTCTAACTTCCACTGCTGTTATTCTGTAGGGGAGGCTTTCTAGTGAGGTTTTCATTTAACTTATCATGTTTTTCAGTCCTGTTATTTCAGTTTAATGTTTTCTTATTTCTACTCTCTTATTTGTGGTACTTTCCATTCATTCCATGCGTTTTTTTTTAATTTTTTAGTACCACGAACATCTTCTATATTTATTCTCTAAAGTCCTTATCTGAAAGGGTAAAATAGGTGGTTGGTAGTTTTATTGGTCATCAGTACTACCATCTTTATTTTCTAAGAATGATGTGGTCCTGCATTGTTTCCTTATAGTTGTAGTTGTAGTGTGATGCTTTCTATGTCCCATGCAGGTATTTCTTGACTAGGAGAATTGTATGGCCCTGGATAGAAGTGGAGTGGCTGCACTTCACTGACTCTTTGTTTTTGATTTGGAGCTGTTTCTCACTTGAGTGATTCTAACGTGACTTCCAGGCCCAAAAGCCTCTAGGTCTGCCCCCAGTAGCCTTGTGCAGGCTCAGCTGCTATATCTAGAATTTTTAATTAAAAGAAAAGGCAGCTTCCCCACCCCCTTCCCTAATCTAGGGAGGAGGAGCACAGGGAGGGGCCAGGGATAGCTGGCTTCTGGCGTTTTGATCCTGGATGCCTGCTCTTCCCATGTATGGGGTTAGGAGACACCTTATACTGCAGGCATTTTCCCTAGCTTGGGGGTGCTGCGAGGCTTGGCAGGCCTCCAGCCATTCTATTTCCCCCACTACTCCAGGCCTTCCCTGGTTGCTGGTCCAGGTGGACTCTATCATGGTCTTCAGGCTTTCCCCCTTTCTATTCCGACACTAAGGGGGGCACACGTGGGGTGGATGGTGGGCCGATGCAGCACTGATGTATGTTGGACATTATGTAGTGACAACCACTGGTATTTTTTTTCTCTCATTGGTCTCCACTTGAAAAACCGCGCGGGGGTGGTTCCATATTTATTTGAAATAAAAATGCGAGGATAGTTTTGGAAAAGACCAGTTCAGGTGGGGTTACCATATATTTTCAAAATAAAAAAATAAGAGGATGGACTCTCAGGTTGGGAAGAGGCCAGTACTCTTTACCTACTGGTTTACTCCCAGCGTCCTCTTGGCCTCTTCCTTTTCTCATTTTGTAACTGTGGTTGATACCATACTAGGTTTTTTTTTTTTTATTAATTCCTATAAACAGTGACAATTGAGTACACTGTCTTATGTTAGATTGTTTATTTTCCTCACTTTTTATCTTTTCTCCTCTTTGTGAACTGTTCAATAATGTATTTTGGTGAAAGAGTCCCTCTCTATCTTTCCTTCCCTTTGTAATTTATTAAATAAGGAAGTTTGTAGGTGTCTCTCCATCTAATGTTTATATAAGAACCAAGTCAATTGGATTGTTGGACTTTTTCTAGCATCCCCATAGACTCCAATCTTGCCATGTGATACTCTTCTTCCTTTGCATAGGCACATTAAAGTGGGAAATTATATACAAGCACATTCTTATCTTATAGAGATGGGAACACACAAATTTTTATTGAACGGTGACAATTATGTTCACTGTCTTAAGTTAGATTGTCTATTTTTCCCACTTTTTATCTTTTTTTCTCTTTGTGAACTGTTAAGTAAGGAATTTTGGTGAAAGAGTCCCTCAGTTTAATACTTATGTTTGAAGTAGGCCACAGGGATTATTGGACTTGCTCTGGCGGCCCCCTTATGTGTCATAGTGCTAGTTGGCACTATTCCTTGTTTGCATGGGCACATTAAAATGGAAAATACTATACATACAAATAAGTTCTTATCTAATAGAGATAGGAACACACAACTCTTGTGGTGCAATGGAACCTTACACCCTGAACATTGACATGATGACAGAGGTTTGGGCATTTTCCAGTCACCCCTGAACCAGGGAAGCCATCTATGAAGCATCCAAAGTTATCTATGACATTACCTGGAAGCAATCCTCTACTAGGGAAGAGCCTACTGCTGCTCTGACATCGATTTACTCAAAAGAGTCTTCCCTTAACACTGACGAGATTTAAACAACAACACCAACCTGCATACTGGACAGGACTTTCTGCATTCCCCTTCAATTGTAAGTTGAAATTAGACACTGCCCCGCACCACACTGACTTCAAAGTAGGATATACAGATTCCATGATCTTCAGTACAGAAACATGATACCAACAACAGAGGCTGTGAAAAATATAACTGTATGGGCACTACAGATAATGACCTGGATTGGACAAACTAGTTTGCCTGGAGCCTAGAAATGGTCCTATGTTAGGAAACTTCAGGGGTAGGGTCTCCGTGTACTTAGGCCAAAGTTTTTCCTTTCCATGACCCACATACTTTGGTGGGCCCATGCAAAAGATAATTGCCACTCTAACATTGTTTCCACAGTGCTCCTTTGACTCTAAACCTTTAAGAAACCATGAGTAAAAATATATGGAACTGCATATATAACTTCATATATGCTTTTAGTTACACTAGCATTTTGGGGGATAAAGGA
>PVKC010011391.1:0-25559 GCA_004027635.1 Crocidura indochinensis
CAATATGTTAGCAACTGTTGTGTTAGTTGCTTTTCTTCAATTTTATTATCATCATTTGGGTTTACTTTTCCTTATTTCTTTCTTATTTTTCTTTTTTTGTTTTTTTTGGCCACACCCATTTAATGCTTAGGGGTTACTCCTGGCTAAGCACTCATAAATTGCCCCTGGCTTGGGGGGACCATATGGGATGCCAGGGGATCGAACTACAGTCCTTCCTTGGCTAGCGCTTGCAAGGCAGACACCTTACCTCTAGCACCACCTAACCAACACAATCAAGTATTTTATTTAAGATTTATATATATTATATATAAATTCTAGTATGGTTTATAGTATAGTAAATAGATTAGGGTACATTGAGATTAGAAAAGAAATGGGATAAAAACATTGAGTTCATAAATTGTCATATAAACTTTGGCTTTTGCTCTCAGTGAGATGGAACTTATTGTAGAATTCTGCAGTTTTTATATATTTTACTTGATGACTTTGACTTTGATGTAGAGAAGTGGCTGTAGGAAGAAAAGAACAAAAAATTTGACTAAAGCTATGATCTGAATATTTAGCCCTCAATTATGATAATTATGATATTAGGAGGTGGAAATTTTGGGCAGTGCTTAATCATGAGAATCTAATCATAATGAATAGTATTAGTGCCTTGTAAATCAAAGTTCATAATCCTTTTCCCCTCTGAGGACATAGAAGAAGTTCTGAGATATGAAACATGAAGAGGTATCTCACCCAGACATTTGTATTTTCTTACAACACCACAAGGGTCAGGACAAGTCTAGTTGCTATGGTCAAGTTTTTTTAAAATAATGTCAAAATCACAGTTATGTTGCTGTGGAGACAGTGAGATATATTTAGTTACTGGATAAATTGCAAAGTAAAAGATCCAACATCGTTACTTTCTCATTTAATAAGGAAATGACTAGATATAGGAAGGGATCTTCACAGCAACTAGCATTTGACGATTATAGTTTGTAGAGGATAATTATGCTACCATCTACCATAATTAAACTTAATCTCTAAACAATTTTATAGAAAATCTCGCTTAAAAACAGAATTAAAATTTTGTTGCTCATAATTTTTACTGAGTTCAGAGGGATAGATTGTTTTATTAGTTACTATTACTAATTAGAAAAGGCCATATGATATTATTATAAATATTTATATATTTAAATATATATAATTTGAATATATCATAAGTATAATATTATATATTATAAATATAAATATCATATTTATATGATATTATAAAGGTCATATGAAATTAAATATATTACAGATTAATAAATTAGAATATGAGAATTATCAAATAAAGAGTTATTTCTTAATAACTATAGTATATAGTTATTTTAAGAAAACTTTTGTGTTCCTTTGTTTTCTACTGTTTGCTAACCCTACTAAATATTGTTAAATTAAGAGCATTTTTTGGTAACATGCATAGAATGAAGAAATGAGGGTTTTAAATGTAATTGTTATATAGATCACACAAAAAGCCATGAGTATGTCAAATACTCTATTGCAATGTTAAAAATATGGCCACAGTTTATAGACATTAAATAAAGGTAATTGCTTTCTGTGGCAAACAATTTGAAATTGAGAAAATGGGCATCCATCTTTTTCAAAGAACACCAGAACTCAGTAATTACTATGGCATATAAACCTGCATTTCATTAACAGTTCATTTGACTGAATATAACTTCTGGAAAGACATTATGTACAAAGTCCAGGTCAGGTTGAAGTGGATAAAATCTTATATATACTATAATTAGTTCAGCAGTTTTTAAATCATCATGATAAAGATCATGCAATCAGTATAGTGCAGAGAATTACAAGAGATTAGTAAACTGTTGTATTGTTCAATATCTGCCTGGATGGCTCCGTGGAAATAAAGCCTGGTTAGTAATGTTAAATGTTTACATGCCATAAATAATGTACTATAACTGAGTTCAAGCTCCCAACATAATGTCATGAAAATGGATATTGAAAGAAGTGTGCACAATTAAGTGCAAGCATGCATGTCAGTGTGATGTGTGCCACTTGCTATGATCAAAGTTCAAAGCACTTTCATTTTTCTTCTTATATTTGGTTTTGTGGTCACACCAGATGTTCTCAGGGCTTACTTCCGGCTCTGTGCTCAGGGCTAGAACATTCACGGGCAGTGCAGGAGATAGGCTATGCACTGGGTTTTCTCACTTCTGAACTAAAAGGCTGGACTAATAATTGTCTAATTCACTTTTCAGATTTGTCTTTTTCACATAAGTTGATAGATGATTTGTCATCTTAAAACAACATATAAATAGGTTATCTCTGTCAGTGCTTTGTATATTTTGGATATTAGCCCCTTATCTGATGAATATTGGGTGAATAGTTTCACCCACTCAGTGGTGGCTCTTGTATTCTGGGCACTATTGCCTTTGAGAAGCAGAAACTTCTCAGCTTAATATACTCCCCTATGTTTATCTCTACTTCCACTTGTTTGAAGAGTGCTGTTTCCTCTATAAAGAAATTTTGCCTACATGTTGTTCTATATAGCTTATGGTTTCAGGTCTGATATCAAGATCGTTAATCCATTGGATTTTACCTTTGTACATGGTGTCAGCTGGGACTCGGAGGATTTTTTTGTTGTTGTTGTTTTTGCAAATGGCTGACCAGTTCTACCAACACCAATTGTTGAAGAGGCTTTCCTTGCTCTATTTTTCATTTCTTGCCCCTTTATCAAAAATTAGTGGATTGTATGTCTGGGGAACATTCTCTGAATACTCAAACCTATTCTACTGATCTGAGGATCTGTCTTTATTCCAATATCATGCTGTTTTCATAACTATTGCTTTGTAATTCAGTTTAAAATTGGGGAAAGCAATGCCTCCCATATTTCTTTTCCCAAGGATTGCTTTAACTATTTGTGGGTGTTTATTGTTCCAAATGAATTTCAGAAGTGTTTGATCTACTTCTTTCAAGAATGTCATGGGTATCTTTAGAGGGATCACATTAAATCTTTACAATGCTTTGGGGAATATTGTCATTTTAATAAAAAAAAGCTAATATCATCAAAGATGAGAAGACATCAGGGAGATGGCATAAGGAGAATCGAAACTGGATTGCTGCATGCAAGGCAAATGCCCTACTCACTGTGTTATTGCTCTAGTCCTCGAATAAAACTTTTAAGTGTTAGCTGTCAATTATATTAATATAATGAGGTATCACCCTAGTAATATATATTGCTATTTTGCTATATACTTGATATAATTTAGTTCTGTGCAATGTGGGGCTATGATTATATGCAATGAGCCCTATTCCCTGGCATTCATACTCTTGTGTAATTTCCTCTTTCAGTGTAAATTGGATTGCATCATTCACTTCAGAAAGAAAGGGTTCAGTGAAAATATTGCCTGTTACCATTAGAAAAAGCTACTGGATTGGAGATTGACTTCCATGATTCATACCTTCCTTTATTCTTTTTCTCACTCACACATGGAGACATTAGGTGAGTATAGCCTCATCACTGGACATGTGTACACAAAGAAACTCCTAGTTAACTAGTTTAGTATCTCCCAGATTCTCAATACTTAGAAATTAGGCTATATAATACTATCTCTTAAAAAAGGTACTAGGTTGTTCTTTATGTTATGATTTTTGGGTCACATCTGTTGATGCTCAGGGGTTACTCAGAAATCCCTCCTGGCTTGGGGGACCATATGGGAAGCTTGGGATTGAACCAAGGTCTGTCCTGGATCAGCCTAGTGCCAGGCAAACATCCTACCACTGTGCTATCGCTCTGGCCCCCAAAGCTACCTAGTTTTGAGACAATTTATCAAATTACTATAACAAAAATGATGGAAAAGTATCTGGTCTATGGTATTTTCATTCTTTTCTTTTCTTTTGGTTTTTGGGCTATGCCCAGCAGTGTTTAGTGGTTACTCATGGTTATGTGCTCAGAAATGATCCTTGGCAGGCTCTGGAGACCATATGAGATATCTGAAATCAAATATGGACAAGTGCCCTACAAACTGTGCTAGTGCTCTACCCTCAATTTTAATTCTTTTCATATTTTATTTAAGAACATGGAAAAAGTGCAACAAATACATTATAACTGATGACTCTTTCAGAAGTGAAGGTTTGGATTCTCCCACCAGATGGAGCGCTTGCATGCTAAAGGCAAATTGAATAAAAGATGCTAAATAATGGAAGGTCAATTGCAATACAAAACAAAACAAAGCAAAACAAAAAAACTTGAATAGATATGATTATAGTATTTTTCAACTTGAAACAATTGTATAAAAATTAGCAGAACTCCTGAACCTTTCCATTTTATACCATATCACAAAATATGTTTTGAATGCTGTTAACCTTGTATCAATTATTTAATTTACATGATTATATGGGTAGAATAAAATATGAAGATAGAAAGTGATTAAATAACACCCAAAGGTAGACAAGGCTTTTCCAAATCCTTTTTTAGAAAGAGGTTATGTTTAGGGTTATATGTAGGAAAAGAAGTAGCAGAATAAATAGCAGTGAGACTGGTTGTTTATATGGAATATTTGAGAATGGTTTCAAGAGATGTATATGGATGCCTTGATAACATATGTTGACCTGCTGTGACTTTAAAATGTCCACTGTGAATAATGTTTTAAGATGTCCTACCTTTTATGTTTTTGATTAGGGTTTGGCATGAGAAAAATGGTGTACTCTTTAAAAGGTTAAAGTAAAATGTTAGTCTTGTTTGCTCAGGAACTTGGATGTGACAAACACTTTAAGTGACCTGAGATAAATATATCAAGTGTTCTTGCAGGTTTCAGCTGTTGCTTCTTTCTCATTTTATGTCTATCTTTCCTTCTTGTCTACTTTTCTGATGAGAGCTAGAAGAATAAATATGTGAACCAAAAATATTTCATAAGTATTGTCATTGGGTAAGCTTGCATCCCTAGGATGCTTTGTTATGAATCATTTTAGGTGACTAGTACCCTAGAGATGACTAATACATTTTTAGGTAAGACGAATTGCTCTTCTTTACATCATATCTTTTGTGAACAGGAAGTTCATCTTCAAGAAGTTCCTGTTGCTGTTGTTTAAATTAAATTCATTTTGGGGAGTGTTGAAGCTTCTCAGATCATGCTCAGGAGCCCCAAGAGAAAGATGTCCAGTAATACTTAGTCATGGAGGAACTGAGGATGTGATGATTTTTGTTTGCCTTATGTTCTATGGACCATGAAGAATACTTTGGTAGTTCTTGAGGAGCTGTCAAAGCAACATTTATCAGTACTCAGGAAACACCAAAGCCATTATCCAACCTCTTCCATGTCAGACAAGGAAGCAAAAATAGCTTCATGTAAGGCAATTTTACTTATATTCCAAAATAGTTCTGTTTTCTAATTATGGAGACAGCAGTTGGTGATAAAAATAAAGAATATATTGAGTTTAAATTTTACTTTGCAAATAGATATCTATCAATATCTATCTATCATCTATCTATCTATGTACCTTATTTATACCTATTTATCTATTTAATTCTGTGAACTATGGGTTCCCTCCTCATCTGATGAAAGTAGAAAATATTATTTCTTTGCTGGATTGTTCTTAGGATAATTAATACAAAACAGGGGAACTGCTTATAGTGACTAGAGAGCTCAGTAAGTCTTATTTCTCTCATGACATCATTCTTCCTTTTCTAGACAGGAAAAATATATTATCTCTAGAAATTGTACCTTTTATAGTCATTATAGAAAAGAATATAGTAATTATGCCTAATGGGTTGGCATAATTAGACATTTTCCACTCTGAAGTTCATCTTCCCAATCAGGGTCACTAAATAGCAGGACTGAGATTGCTATTACCATGTTTAGCATCAATGACAACTAAAGATGATAAAAAGATGATATTAAATGAAAATGATAAAAATATATTTTCTATAAAAATTTTGCTCAAGTACCTCTTTTTGCATACACCCTTTATTTTTGTGACAACTTCAAAATATGGGAAATTCCAGCTCATTTTTAAAAAGTAAATAGGTTGAAGTATCTTTACTTTGCTAATTTATCTCAATAATTAGTACTCTTAAATGGGATGTTTGGTCAGGTATAAAACTTACATTTTGCTAAAATTTATACTCATGACTAAATCTAATGATGGATTTACATTATTATTTGTAAAAATAATAATCTTAGCTCAAAATCTCTGTCATTACACTTCATTTGTAGATATGGTCTAACAGAATATAATTATATGGCATAATGTACCCAAGTACTTATATTTCATACAATTAAAATTATAATGTTTCAAATTAAAATTATTGTACATTTCTATTTAAATTTTTTTTTCAAAATAAGCCTTATTTGGGGGAAAACAAGGAGACAGTTCATGGAGTCAGGAGCACATTTTTGAAAGTTACAAAAACTTGACTTAGATTACTGGATTCATAGTTCTGCATGACTCCCTTGAACTACCATATGGGGTCCTGGGCAACTGCATTGCTTTACTGGCTTAGAATATGAAACCTGAGGCTTAACATTGTGACATAATATAGATGTATATGTCTATAGTCATTATCACATTTACTACAAAAGTTCCAGTGCAATTTTATTATATTTTATGGTAATAGCATCTTATTTTAATAGGACACTTTGTAAGATTTATAAATCATTAATCTCCCTGTCATTATTTATATTTAACTATTGAGTCCCTCAATGAAAAAAATGTACATAAATTTTATTTATAGATTTTCTATTGAATCATTTTTATTAAAGCTTTCTATTTATTCATTTATTTATTGAGTATTCTGAATTATTGAATCACTTGCATTTTATGCTTAAGGTATTTTCTTTTCTTTCAATTTTGAGGTCATATCCGGCAGTACCCAGGGTTTACTCCTGGTTCTGCGCTCAGAAAATGCTCCAGGCAGGCTCTGGGGACCATATGAAATTCCAAGATTTGAAACACCATTCTTCTACATGCAAGGCAAATGCCATACCTCCATGCTATCTCTCCTGCCCCTCATTATTTTTATATATTTTAACTATTCTATTATTTAGGTACCTGTGTTTGTTGATAGTATTTTATACTATGATTAATTAAATATTGCTTTTTCAGGTTTGCCCTTACTTATGCCCTTACCATAAGTACTGATCATTAACTGGGTCTGTGATCAGGGACCTCACTTCATGGATATCAAGAGATTATATTCTGTACTTGAGACTGAACCTGGGTAAGTGAATGCAAGGCAAGAACCTTACCAATGAGTTAGGATATCTCCTGACCCTTAAATTAAAACTTAAAAATTTTTACATAAAGATTAATTTTTTTGAATCCATGCCAGCCTAATGGGGCTGACTGCGAAGAACTGTGAGTCCTGTCTTTTCTTTGTGTTTATTTGTCCTCTCCTGCCTTCCAGACCTCACAGGAGTGGGCCAAATCGACTCCAAAAAAAAAAAAAAAAAAACTCACTCTCCCAGAGGTCCATTCTAGGGCGGAAATGCCCAGGAACACCTCATTAAAGTGAAAACTGGCAAGAAGCGAGTACTTTGCAAAAGCAAGGTCCCCTGTTTGTGACGTCAGGCTGGAAATTTCTGCAAATCCACACCAACCTAGTGGGGCTGACTGCGAAGAACTGAGAGTCCTGTCTTTTCTTTGTGTTTATATGTCTTCTCCTGTCATCTGGACCTCGTGGGAGTGGGCTGAAAAGAAGCTGCAGAAGAGAATGACCACTACGCTACGTGGCCCTGCGCTCTTTCTAAGGAAAGAATATCATTGCAACAAGAAGAGAAAAAATCACACTAAGGACTGTGCTGGATTACTGAAGCCCAGCATTTCTCTCTGGACAGTCTTTTCTGCTGTGTGCCTAGGCCCAAGATTTGATCCTTTGAGAGGCCTCATCCACGGAGGACTCCACTCCCTTGTAGGCAAATTGACACACCCAGAAAGGGCAGACCCAGAGGTGTCTGGCTGCGCACATCATTTACCCAATGAATACCACCGAAACACATAGAAAAACACACAATACAAGTGTGACAACGGGTAAACAATGCAGGCCAGTGTAAGACATAGAGAACGAAGATGACAATTCTGATGACCAGATAATGATCAACGAACTAATCAATCTCTCAGATAAGGACTTTAGAAGAGCAATATGGAAGATGCTGAAAGAACTCAAAGAAACCATGGACCGAGTTGAAAAGAACACTAATAAGAACCAAGAAAATAGGATGACAGAAATCATAAAACTCCAAACTGAAATAACATGTCAACTAACAGACCTGAAAAACTCAGTAAATGAATTGAATGGTAAAATGGATGATCTCAACACCAGGGTAGAAGAAGCTGAGAATAGAATTGGTGCTGTGGAAGATGAGATGAATAACAACTGCATACAGCAGGAGAGATGGGAAAAAAACTTAAAACAAATGAACAGACAATGGAAGAAATAGTCAAAGAATGGGAACAGATGAAAATAGAAGTCTATCATAAGACCAACAGAAACAACTTAAGAATCATAGAAGTCCCAGAGACACAGGAAGAAAATTTCCAGAAGAATCATGGTCAAGAACATCATTAAAGAGAAACTTCCAGACTAAAGAATATATGTGATCAAATCTTGCATGCCCAAAGAGTACCAACCAAAAGAAACCCCAGAAAAAATACCCCAAGACACATCCTAGTCACAATGACGAATCCCACAGATAGAGACATAATTCTGCAAACAGCAAGATCAAAAAAGGAAATTGCATTCAAGGGAGCATCCTTGAGATTTACAGCAGACCTGTCACCTGAAACACTCAAGGCCAGAAAGCAGTGGTGGGATATTGTGACAAGACTGAATGAAATGAATGCTTCACCTAGAATTCTGTACCCAGCAAAACTCACTTGTTTCATGGAAGAATACATGATTTCACAGACAAAAAACAGCTCAGAAACTTTAAAGACTCAAACCCACTCTTAAGAGAAAAACTGAAAGACCTAATTTAAGATAAGACTAACCAAAATACACACCAAGTTTTGATATAAAGATGGCATCAAATCCCAGAACAATTCTTTCTCTCAATGTTAATGGACTAAATGCACCAGTTAAGAGACACAGAGTGGCTAGATGGATCAAAAAGCTCAATCCAACATTTTGATGTCTACAAGAAATGCACCTGATTAGTCAGAACAACCATAGACTCAAAATAAAAGACTGGAGGAAAATTATCCAAGCAAACAACACCCATAAAAAAGCTGGAGTGGCCATACTAATATCAGATAATGCAAACTTCATACTCAGGAAGGTTGTAAGGGAAAAAGATGGACATTATATATTAATCAAGGGGTATATAGAGCAGGAAGAAATCTCTCTTATAAACATATATGCACCGAATGAGGGTCCAGCAAAATATTTAATACAATTGTTGACAAAGCTGAAAAATAACATCAACAACAACACAATAATTGTGGGGGACCACAACACAGCTTTGTCAACACTGGATAGGTCAACCAGACTGAAACCCAACAAGAATATACTGGACCTGAGGAGTGAAATGGAAGAAAGACGCCTAGTGGATATATATAGGACACTCCATCCCCAGAAACCTGGATACACATTCTTCTCCAATGTACATGGGACATTCTCCAGGATAGACTACATGCTGGCACATAAAACATATCTTCATAATATCAAGAGGATAGGAATTTGCAGGCTACCTTTGCTGACCACAAGGCTCTGAAATTATTTGTGAATTCCAAAGAAACAAAGAAGAAAAACTCTAACACCTGGAAATTAAAGAGCCTCATACTGAATAACCAGTGGGTCCAAGATGAAATCAAAAATGAAATCAAAACATTCCTGGAAACAAATGATAATGAAGACACAAACTATCAGAACTTAAGGAACACAGCAAAGGCAGTACTGAGAGGAAAAGTTATAGCTTTGCAAGCACACATCAGGTAGGAAGAAGGGGCTTTCCTGAGTAGCTTAATGATGCAACTCATAGAACTAGAAAGTGCTCAACAAAAGAACCCAAAAATAGGGAAGCAGAAGGAAAAAACAAAGCTGAGAGCAGAAATCAATGAAGTGGGAAACCAAAAATCAATCCAAAAGATCAACGAAAGCAGAAGTTAGTTCTTTGAAAATATAAACAAGATTGATAGACCACTGGCAAAACTAACAAAGAAAGAGAGAGAAACTTGATAACTCATATTAGGAATGAAAAAGGAGATATCACTACTGATATGGCAGAGATTCAAAGGGTAATCAGAAACTACTTTGAGAAGCTCTACGCCACTAAAAATGAGAACCTGGAAGAAATGGATAAATTCTTGGACTCTTACGATCTTCCACGGTTGAAGGAAGAGGATATAGCATATCTAAACACTCCCATGACTATTTGTGAAATTAAAACCGTAATCAAATGTCTGCCCAAAAACAAAAGTCCAGGCCCAGATGGATTCACTAATGAATTCTTTCAAACTTTCCAGGAGGAACTGCTACCAATCCTGGCAAGACTTCCATGAAATCGAAAAAACGGAAACACTTCCAAATACAATTATGAAGCCAACATCATCTTGATACCCAAACCAGACAGAGATGTAAAGAAAAAAGAAAATTATAGACCAATATCACTGATGAATGCAGATGCAAAGATCCTCAACAAAATTTTGGCAAATAGAATACAATGCCTCATTAAGAAGATCATCCACTATGATCAAGTAGGTTTCATCCCAGGAATGCCAGGTGGGTTTAACATCCGGAAATCTATCAATATAATACACAACATCAACAACAAGAAAAATAAAAATCACATGATCATATCAATAGATGCAGAGAAATCATTTGATAAGTTTCAACACCCATTCTTGATCAAAACTCTCAGCAAGATGGGAATGGAAGGAACCTTTCTCAATATAGTTAAGGTCATCTACCACAAGCCAGTGGCAAATATTATCCTCATTGGAGAAAAACTAAAACCTTCCCTCTAAATTCTGGTACAAGACAAGGCTGTCCCTTCTCATCACTCCTATTCAATATAGCACTGGTAGTACTCGCTATAGCAATTATGCAAGAAAAAGATATCAAGGGAATCCAGATAGGAAAGGAAGAAGTCAAGCTCTCACTTTTTGCAGATGACATGATACTCTACTGAGAAAACCCTAAAGACTCTATCAAATAGCTCCTAGAAACAATAGACTCATATAGCAAAGTGGCAGGCTACAAAATTAACACACAGACATCAATGGCCTTTCTATACACCAATAATAATAAGGAAGAAATGGACATTAAGAAAACAACCCCATTCACAATAATGCCACATAAACTCAAATATCTTGGAGTCAACTTGACTACAAATGTGAATGACCTATACAAAGAAAACTATAAAACTCTGCTCCAGGGGAAAAGAGAGGGTACGTGGAAATGGAAACACATACCCTGCTCATGGATTGGCAGGATTAACATCATCAAAATGGCAATACTACACAAGGCATTATACAGTTTTAATGCTATCCCTCTAAAGATCTCCACGACATTCTTTAAAGAAGTGGATCAGGCACTTTTGAAATTCATTTGGAACAATAAACACCCTAGAATAGTGAAAGCAATCATTAGGAAAAAGTACATGGGAGGAATTACTTTCCCCAATTTCAAACTTTAATACAAAGCAATAGTTATCAAAACAGCATGGTATTGGAATAAGGACAGGTCCTCAGATCAGTAGAATAGGCTTGAATACTCAGAAAGTGCTCCGCAGACATACAGTCACCTAATTTTCAATAAAGGAGCAAGAAATCCTAAATGGAGCTAAGAAAGCCCTTCAACAAGTGGTGTTGGCACAACTGGCTAGTCACTTGCAAAAAAGTTGAATTTAGACTCCTTGCTAACATCATGTACGAAGATGAAATCCAAATGGATGAAAGACCTTGATATCAGACCTGAAACCATAAAATACATAGAACAACACGTAGGCAAAACACTCCGGGACATTGAAACTACAAGCATATTCAAGGAGGAAAATGCACTCTCCAAGCAGGTCTAAGCAGATATTAACAGATGGGAATATATTAAGAGGAGAAGCTTCTGCACCTCAAAGGAAATAGCGCTCAGGATACAATAACCTGCCACTGAGTGGGGAGAAACTATTCACCCAATACCCATCAGATAAGGGGCTAATTTCCAAAATATACAAGGTGCTGACAGAACTTTACAAGAAAAAAACATCTAATCCCATCAAAAAATGGGGATAAGAAATGGACAGACACTTTGACAAAGAAGAAATACAAATGGCCAAAAGACACATGAAAAAATGCTCCACATCACTAATCATCAGGGAGATGCAAATCAAAACAACTATGAGGTACCACCTCACACCACAGTGAATGGTATACATCACAAAGAATGAGAACAAACAGTGTTGGCGGGGATGTGGAGAGAAAGGAACTCATCCACTGCTGGTGGGAATGCCGTGTAGTTCAACCTTTATGGAAAGCGATATGGAGATTCCTCCAGAAAATGGAAATCGAGCTCCAATACGATCCAGCTATACTACTCCTTTGAATATACCCTAGGAACACAAAAATGCAATACAAAAATCCCTTCCTTACACCTATATTCATTGCAACACTGCTTACCATAGCAAAACTCTGGAAACAACCAAGATGCTGTTCAACAGACGAATGGCTAAAGAAACTGTGGTACATAAACACAATGATTTATGCAGCTTTCAGGAGAGATGAAGTCATGAAATTTTCCTACACATGGATGTACATGGAATCTGTCATGCTGAGTGAAATAAGTCAGATATAAGTCAGAGAGAAAAACGCAGAATGGTTTCACTCATGTATGGGTTTTCAGAAAAATAAAAAACATTCTTGCAATAATAATAATTTTCAGATGCAAAGGAGAAAAGAGCTGGAAGTTCCAGCTCACCTCAGGAAGCTCACCACAAAGAGTGATGAGTTTAGTTAAAGAAATAACTACATTTTGAACTGTCCTAATAATGAGAATGTATGAGGGAAATGGAGAGCCTGTCTAGAGTACAGGCGGGGGGTGGTTTGTGAGGTGAGAGATTTGGGACAATGGTGATGGGAATGTTGCACTGGTGATGGGTTCTGTTCTTTACATGACTGAAACCCAAACACAATTATGTATGTACTAAAGGTTTTAAAATAAATTATAAAAAAAATTGAACCAGGAAATAGCTCAGAGGTGTCTTTCTGTATGTGCAAACCTGGGATGTGACCCCCCCCCGACAAAAAAAAAGATTAATTTTTGCCTGTATGTTACACACTTTAAGAAAGATCTGGCTTAGCTTTAAATACTAATATAATGTAGCTTATGGAGCCAAAATATATTTTGTGTTTTTATTTATAATTTTAGTTCAGTTATCAGACTTGGTATTGCAATTTGGATTTGTCCCTTGTGTGTAACTATTTTGGTCATAGTAATTCATATCTAGTTCCATTTAAAGTAATGTTGATTCAATTAGATAATCTCATCTACACAGCACAGCTTTGTGAAGAGTCTAGGAATTCATGAACAGATTTATTGGTTTTCTTCCCTGAGCCTCTTCCTCAGTTTGACATGCTTTTAGGTTCCTTAGTAGTTCTCTTTTCAGTTCTCTGTCCCTAAATATAAGGTTTTAATTATTTCTTTGTGACTCCCACTTTTACAACTGTGCAGAATTCAGGGCCAAATGGCAGAAGTCCAAAGGAAAAATAGATAGTCAGTGTAAGGAGGATGGTTATAAAAATACTCATCTTTTTGCCTGCTACTATTTACTTGTGTGTGTCCTTGAATAACTTTGTTAAAGTCAATGTTTATTTTTGTAGACAAAATGAAAGATAGAATTGTGTTTTCCATCTTTTATGTAATGTCTCTGGATTGACAGTTGTAACGAAGGCAGGAGAACAATAGTCTTCAATCTTTCTACACCTATAGTCTAGCACTGAACCGGTGCTTTTAAAATGCTGGGGTGTCCAAAAACCAAAAAAAAAAAAAAAAGAAAAAAAAAAGAAGGTGAGGAGCCGGGAGGTGGCGCAGGAGGTAAGGTGCCTGCTGCCTTGCCTAGGACGGATCACGGTTTGATCCCCCGGTTCCCATATGGTCCCCTTGCCTGCCAGGAGCGACTTCTGAGCGCATAGCCAGGAGTAACCCCTGAGCGTCACCCGGTGTGGCCCAAAAACCAAAAAAAAAAAATGCTGGGGTGTACATTTCTATCCCCTTGTCCTCATATGGTCCCCCATTTGAACCCCCAAGTCAGGAGTGATTTCTGAATACATAATCAGGAGTAACTCCTGAGCCTCACCAGGTGTGCCACCCACAAATGCTGGGGTGGAGAATATTTTTTCATCTTATATAAAAACTTTTTTTAATTTTTTGGTATAATTATTAATATAGGTTTATTTATTTTGTGAAGTATGGGTATAGAGCTGAAGGGATCCGCTTCCCACTTAAATATTAGGTATTTTAAATAGTTGCATCATTTTTATATTGTTTCTAAGAATAATAATTAAATATTTTTAATAGTAAATCATCGTGATTACAGTTTGGGGAATATATAAAATTTAACCTATCTCTAATTTCAAACATTCAGTAATGATAATGATTTGCTTTTCCTTTCACCTTTCAATGAATTTTTGTCTACACAAAGTAAAATGATGCTGCACTCATAGATTTTTTAAAAAAATTATTATTGTATTATAAACAATATTTGTATTATAAAATTATAATCATTGTTTAATAGATTGCATTATATATAATGTACTAACTTTATAATGAATGTATATTTCTAAATATACTTCTATAATATATATACTTTCTCTAAGCCTACAGATATTTACTGAGTATATTTCAATTTATTTTTATATCTAAGTAGTTATGATCTCTTAACTACCTATAGCTATCTATGTCTAGTTCTTTAAAATGAATAGATAAGTATTATATGAAATGTATATAAGAGATGTCAAACAATTTTCTGTCTTACAGTAAACATAATTATAAAACCATTAATGTTTTATTATTATTAAAACTCATTAGAATAAAGTCATTTGATATTATTCCTTCCTTTTATCTTTCAGATATTTAGCAAACATTGAACTATGGAATGGTAAGCATTTCCTGTGATAATTATAATGATATTGATAAAAATATAAAATACAAGAAGTGTACAAAATATGAATATTTAGAAAATCTAATTGCTGCATCATAGATATATCACATATACATGGATACATCATACATATATCTACATACATAATCTCTATACATGTATGGAAAATAAAACATCTGTCTTTTATACTATGTGCATTTATTCATATAGTATATCTCTTTTACCTTATTACCAGACATATAGAAGTGAGTAAGCTATACAGTTTCATGTTTCTGTAAAAAAGGGTACTGAGTAAGAGAAAAATCACTAAGCAAAAATTATATGTATATGCTTATAGTATTCATTAGGTAACAGAGCTATCACATTTTGTAGAAAGACTGAAATGTACCCAAATATATCCAGAATAATTATATTTTAAATTAATGAGCCAACTATCTTGTAGGTTCCACAATAATACTATTCATGAACCATTTTTATAAACATGGATTATTCTATATATTTAGGAAAGCTATTTCAATGTCACTGTATAACAGCTATAACAAAATGTTGCTATTATTTTTTGTAATTTTTTAGTTTTTTATATATAATATCATAACACATTTTAGACATTATATGACTTCTCTATGTATCATGTAATAATAATTTTTAAAGTAGTGCTATTCTTTTAATTTCCAATTTTATTAAAGTTATCTAAATAGTTGTACATCTGTTGTTTTGCATTTGTTTAAAAGATAACATTTAGCCTTACTAGAGACCATTATTTATCAAAATTAAAATACATATTATTATTACTTTATAAAAGCATAAAAATAAATATAAAATCAGCTCTATGAATAAGTAAAACATAAAACCTATCACAAAATAGCTAATATTGTATACTATTTGAAAGCTATGCAAAATTAATAGGGTATCATCACAATTTGGTTACAACATCTTGCTCCTTTTATGATTGCTCCCAAAAAATCCTATAATGAGAAATTTGAAGTCCATTTAAGACTTAAGATTAATATTTATATTTGGTGACATTTGTCAATTTCTGTAAAGGCTCTTTGTTTTTTAAAGTAAAGTAGAAGTTTTGAATTTTTATGTGTCTCAATTCACTTATTATTCATAAGTGCCATGTCTTTGACAAAAAATGTATGATGCACATGCCAGATGACTGAAATGATTATAATAAGGAATGATTCTTTGTAAAGTACATATATAGATTTGTCAGTAATGAAAGCGAGACACACTTTCTTTGTTTGTAGAGTTGGCATGTGTCATGAAAATTTCATCCAAAACATTATTAATTTATACCTTATTCCCTTCATCACTATCATTGTAGCACCATTTTTTGAGAAGACTATCATTTCAAACAGGCAGACATACAAATTATGGATGGGTATAAATTGAACCTCAATCTACAACATAGATTTAAAAGCAAATAACTTTGTTGGTAACCAGATTACAAGGTTAATTAACAAATTGCCCCTTCTTCCAGGTTAAAATGTTTCAGTGCTAAACAATGACATTCCTATTCTGTATTGACTTTAAAACTTATGATGGTTATTAATAGAGGAAAATCATATTTTTCATATTTTTCCTGAGAATTGTGT
The DNA here is from genome assembly GCA_004027635.1 of Crocidura indochinensis. Taxonomy (NCBI): domain Eukaryota; kingdom Metazoa; phylum Chordata; class Mammalia; order Eulipotyphla; family Soricidae; genus Crocidura; species Crocidura indochinensis. The sequence goes on from PVKC010011391.1 coordinate 16,670, forward strand.
TACAGAAAAGAGTAGTATCATACATTGTATCCATAGATCTATAAATCCAAAAATTGTACTATATACAAACCATAAAAAGGATCCCTATATATTCAATATAAAGATAGAATCTGTAGGACTTTTATCAGGTGTTTTTCTTTAAATAAGTGAGTGTCCTTTTCAAAAGTAGCTCATAATTGTTAACCTCATATTCTTATATGTCAGGCAAGTAAGTAAACTATAGTGAACAATATCCTTCCTGAATGATTTTTCTCAACTGTGTTTTAGTATGCATTATTAAGATATGCATATTATACACTGCCAGATGAGAGGACCAATCCAAAGAACAGAATTGGAGAAGTGGAACTGGTTTTTCTGCACATGTGGCTAGCACCTGGAAGTAAGCGTGCAGGTTGAGAGGACCTACCCAAAGGAAAGAACCAGAGGAGCATGTGGCAGTTCCACTAAGCTCCACAACAGTGCACTTTTCCTGGTCAATGAAATCCAGAAGAGGACATAGAAAACACCACAAGCTAACTGTGACAATGAGGAAATAACACAGGATTCCAACATGCTTAGAGAATAAAGATGGTAGCTCTGATGACTCGAAAAATACCAGGTGTCTGTTTAACTTCTTTTTTTTTAAATATCTTTATTTAAACTGTTTAGTTTCTATATAAGGACATAGAGAAGAATTATGGATGCTGTTCATAGAACTCAAGGAAACCATTGAAAGAGCTGAATGAAGCACAAATAAGAATCAAAAGTATATGAAAATAGAAATGATAAGCCAGCAAATGAAATGACAGGACAAAAAACTTTATTTTTGTTTTATATTTTATTTTATTTTAAAAAATGTGGTAAGCAACTGAAAACTTCTCTGAAAAACCTCTTAAAAGAATAATGGCTGAATACAGAATCAATGAACTGGAAAATGAGCTGGATAAAATGTTCATATAGCAGAAATATTGGAAAAGAACTTAAAGCAAATGATCAGGCAATGGGTAAAATCCTCAAAGAATGTGAACAGAAGAAAATATAAGTCTTTGATAAACCCAATAGAGACAACAAAAGAATTATTGAAGTTCCAGAGACCCAGAAAGAAAATACTCATGAAGAATCAACAGTCAAGGATATCATTGCAGGGAAACTCCCAGAGCTAAAGACTGCATGCAACCAAATCCTGTATACCTGAAAAATACCAGCTCTATGATATCTAAAGAAAAGCACTCCAAGACACACCCTATTCACAATGACCTATCCCACAGATAAAGATAGAATAATGAAAGCATCAGTATTAAAATTAATTACATTTAAAGGAGAATCCTTAAAATTGATGGCAGAACTGTTGTAAGAAACCCTCAAGGCACTGAACAAAGGCACTGGTGGAATATAGTGCTAAAATTCAATGAAATGAATGTTTCACCAAGAGTACTTCACCAGTCATACTCATTTGCAGGTGTGAAGGAAACACACACCTCTTCATGATAAACAACAGTATAAAAACTTTACAGACTCAAAACCGACTTTAAAAGACAAACTGAAAGATCTATTTTAAGACAAGACAAATCAACAGACTCACAGCACTCCTAAAGAAAGATGACACTAAATTCCATGACAATTACCTCTCTCAGTGTTAATGGACTCATTGCACCTTGTAAGAAACACAGAGTACCAAAATGGATTAAAAGTCGAAATCTAACACTTTGCTGCCTATAAGAAACATATCTGAATAGTCAGAACACATTTCCATTTAAGATCAAAAGTTAGAGAACAATCATCCAAAAGAAATCCCTAAAAAGTCTGGAGTGGCCATTATAATCTTAGATGACACAGACTTAAAAAAGTTAAAAGGGACAGAGTTGAACATTTCTTAATAATCAAGGGACATGTACAAAGGAAGAAATCACACTACTAAGCATATAAATACCCAATAAAGGACCAGCAAATAGTTACAACTGCTGACAAATTTAAAGGAAGATATCAATAACAAGACAATAATATTGGGAGATTTCAACACAGCCCTCTCACCCCTTGATAGGTCAACCAGGCTAAAACCTAACAAGAATATACTGGATCTGAAGAGAGAAATGAGAGTGGCTTAGTGTGTATATATACTATAAAACATACCTCCATAAAATAAAGAGGATAAAAATTATATAAACTACCTTCTCAGATCACAATGCACTTAAATTTGAGTGAATAACAAAAAGACATAGAAAAAAAAACTTTAACACCTGGAAATTAAGCAGATCGCTACTGAAAAACTCATGGTGTCAGGTGCAATAAAAGCCAAAATCAAAAGATTCTTTTAAACATATGAGAATATGTATATCTAAGATATGCAAGGCACTAAAAGAACTTAACAAGAAAAATAAAATCTAATCCCATCAAAAAGTAGAAGAAATGAACAAAATTTTTTCAAAAAAATATACAGATGACCAAAAGGCAAATAAAAAAATGTTGTACATTGCTAAACAAGGAGATGTAATTTAAAACAACAGTGAGATAAAATTCATGCCACAGAGACTAGCACACATCACAAAGAACAAGAACAATCAGTGCAGGAGTGAATTTGGGAGAAAGGAACTCTTATTCACTGCTAGTGGGGATGCCATCCAGTGCCACCTTTCTAGAAAACTATATAGATATTTCACAAAAAAACTTGATACTGTGTTTCATATTATCCAGTTATACCACTCCTATATATATTCATTGAATATACATATATTCAATGAATATATATATCATATACATATACATATATTCAATGAATATATATATATTCATTAAAGCTCTATTGTCAATACCCAGAATCTGGAAACAACCCAGATACCTAACAACAAAAGGGTGTTTAAAGAAACTTGGTATTTACACAATGGAATACTACACAGCAGTTAGGTAAAATGAGATCATGATATTTTCCTATACCTGGATGACATGGGAACTATTATGCTGAGTGAAATAATTCAGAGGGAAAGAGATAAACACACAACAGTTTCACTTATCTGTGGTATTTAAGAAAAATAAAAGATAATATGGTAATAATAGAGGTGAGGGTCAAAGGACCAACCCACAAAGAATGTAAGCACAGTTAGAGGAATAACTACACTAACAACTACCTTGAAAATAATAGTGAGTAAGAGAAATATAATGCCTGTCTCAAAGACAGGCAGGGGGGTCAGGGAGGAGGGATGTGGGAACTTTGGGGGTGGGAAGGTTGCCTTGGTAAAGAGGTGTACATTTTATGACTGAAACCAAGTATAATCATGTTTGTAACCACAGTGTTTAAAGAAATTAATGAAATTAAAGATATGTACAGTAAGATATTTTCTAAACATTTACATAAACTCTTTTTGTTACCATAAGGATGGTGCTTATTGTATTATTCAATGGCTTGAAATCTTTGATCTTATTTTGAGTTACAGTTTTTCTTTGCATTTGATATTTTTTGTGTGTTATAATACTAATCTGTTTCCTAAAATTTGCATGTGTGAGGCAAAACCTTGACTTTTCACAAATGTAAAATATCACTTTTCACACTTGTGTATCTTGTCATAGCATGTCTCCCAAGCAAAAAACAACCGTGGATTTTCTAGATATACTTCACTCTTTTGAGCATAAATTTTAGTTTTGACTCACTTTTTTACTAAGTACAACTTTTGTTATTTTTCTTAGTTATTTGTACCTTTGTGAACTATTTCAAATCATTTCAGCTAAACATAGAAGACAATGCAATATTAAATATATTTATTTTATATTAAGATAAAATTTGATACATTTTATTTAATTTATCTTATTTTATTAAGATACAATTGAAGATATCACTTTAAGTCTAGATATTTTTTCTTAATTTACTTTGAATTTTTAATTATAGGAAATTCTTTTTTTTTTTGATTCACAACTCGTGCTCAGTTCTTCCTCTTTGCCCTGTATTCAGGGATTACTTTTTGGGATTCTTAGGAAACAATATAGAGTACTTGGGATTGCATTTTTCCTGGTCACCTTACCCCATCTCTTAATCCTGAAAGAACATAGACTCTTACTAATTGTAATTAGTTTCCCCATCTCATGTTTCCAAGTAAATTAGATTAATTTTATCTAGATTTCAGTGGAAAATTCCTTCTTTCATCACTGTTCATTCAAAAACTATCATTTAAGAAAGGTTTCTTATTCCACCTTAACAGAACTATTTTCTAAACATTATAGCATTTATTTACTTAATTATTTTTCTGGAACTGTATATATATATATATATATATATATATATATATATATATATATATATATATATATACAGTTTTGGGGTCATACCCGGCAGTGCTCAGGGGTTACTCCTGGCTCCATGCTCAGAAATTGCTCCTGGCAGGCATGGGGGACTATATGGGGAACCGGGGAATCGAACCATGGTCTGTCCTAGGTTAGCGCCACCTTACCTTACCTTAGCGCCACCTTACCTCCAGCGCCACCGCCCGGTCCCCTCTGGAACTGTATTTTATGGAATATTTATAGTTATATTGCTTTATGTGTCATATATCATTTTGCCATAATAAATATCAATATTTTGAATTTCATAGATAGTGAGCTCCTAAAAGTAAAGAGCTGGGGCTTATATTAGAGCCCTCAATATCTTCTTTTTTATATATTTTCTATAGACATATTTATAAAATAATATATCAACAAATGGGGAGAAATCCAAATACTAGTTTATAGTGAGTATCTTTAAAGCTTTCATTATATGAAGTTCACTGGAACCTCAGAAGGTGTTTGAAATTGTAGCAATACACCATATTCCTGTGAGCTGATAGTATAAACTTTAAATCATGATTTCTAGATATTTGATGCATATTTTATTACTCCATTCCATCTCTTTTAAATATTAGGGTAGTTAAGTGAAAGCTAAGCTTTCCCTGGAATGCATAAAATTAGACAGGAGGCTTATTTAAATTCATCAGTGACAATACGATTTATGCTGAGCAGGGTCATCCTAGTGATCTGTGGCTATTCATTCATGCTTGATAAGAACTCATGGCTGGATAACATTGGCATATGAGTTATTATGATTCTCCTGGATGATGATTAATGATAAAATCACAAAGGTCAGAAGAGGCAATATAAGTAAATAATAATCTAAGTAAATAATGCAGAGTTATGTATTATTATTCCTTACACAGTATATAGGATAAAGTAAAGGCCATATTTGGAATCACAGAAGATAATTCTCAATGACTGCCATCTTGTTGCATGAGATGACAACTTTTTATTCCAAACACACACACACACTAAACATTCATACTACATTCCTTAAGGGATTTTGTTTTAGATGTTTTACGTTTCTCTTCTTCAGAGCAGATAGTATAATGTTGTTGATAAAACATTTGAACCCCTGCTGTTTAAATTGGTAGGTAAAATAATGTTCTGTCATTTGTTCACAAGTATTGAGACTTCTGCTGAAAGGTACAAATAAATTCTTTGATGTTATAGAATAGTTCTTTGTAGGGTTTCTAGCAGTGTATAAGGAGGGTGTTTCTCCACTTTCCTTGTGGAAGTTTAAAGTACTCTTGGACATTTATCTCTCAAAAAAATGTTTCATGTATCAATACATGACACTGTGAAGATTAAAATTTTTAAAAAGGTTTTATTCGCCTCATCTGTAAAAGTAAAATTTGCAAAGGAAACTTAATTACAAAGCTTCTAGGTACAAACAACCACAGAGAAAGACAAAATATTTTGATAATCATATAATACATTTAATATACACATAATATAAAATTTCATATAATGATAGTGTTCAAAACCTTTCATTTTTATTACAGAGAAGTGTTACTAAACTCCTCACTTACATTTTAGTTTCTCGAATTTTAAGAACAACTTCTCTCCAGAATAAAAGAAAACATAATGTTATAGGTTTTTATAAGTGAGAGAAATGAGTGAGGGAAATAGAATGCTTGTCTCAAAGACAGGCACAGGTGGGGAAGAAAGGGATATGTGGTTATTAGTGGTGGAAAGTTGCACTGGTGAAGGATATTGTACTACTTATGACAGAAACCTAAGTAAAAACATGTCTGTACCATGGTGCTTAAATAAAGATTATTAAAATTATCATTTTACTGTGACAATTTACTTCTTTAGCTTGAATTTATTGAAGACAGGAATACATCATCTGTTCAAATATGAGTGTAATCTATCACCCTTCATTGGAACATGTTTGTTGTGTATGGCACAATCTTTTAAGACATTAGTACTTCCTTTTTGTGGGGAGGCATGCCCATTGACACTCAGGTGTTAGTCCTGGCTATGCGCTCAAAAATCACTCCTGACTTGGAGGACCATATGGGACACCGGAGGATGGAAACGGGGTCCTTCCTAGGATAGAGCAGGCAAGGTAGATAGAGATGCCTTACTGCTTGTTCGACCACTAGGGCCTCGGGACATTAGTACTTTTCTATTGGATCAATGCTCCCCCATTCTCAAATATCATTACTAGATTTTTCTCCTCATAGACTATTTTTTTCTTGTAGGAATCAACCATATCCCTTATATTTTAGAGTAAAATCTTTTACTCAACTATTATATCTCTTAGTAATTTACTAATTGTCCATATTTTTATATCAAAATATTTCTAAGCTAAGTAAAATTACTTGCTTTCAATGAGATAACCTGGAGGGTATGAAATCATAAATGTCAATATATCACATTTGCAGTGCTCCATGCTATATGGTGGTATTCTATATGAGTAGTTAAAGATTTGTTATTATTTAAGTAGTTCATAGAATTAAGAAACCTTTGGACATATATTTTATTTAATTAATATATATATATTTTTGTTTTGGGGACACACATGTGGTTGGTGTTCAGGGGTTACTTTGTGCTCTGTGCTCAGAAATTACTCCTGGTAAACTCAGGAGACCACAAGGGATGCCAGGTTTGAAACCTGACTCAGCCACATGAAAGGAAATGCCATCCCTATTATGCTATCATTCCTGCCTCCTTCTGGACACTTTATAAAGAAAATATATATAATATTATTATAACAAATTCCAAATACTGCTCAAAACATAAATTTTATGCTATAGATGTATTACTGATTCTACTATGATTAATTGGTTAAGTTAAAATAAGGATGAGAAAGCTACTTTAGTCTTGTTACAGTAATTCTAATAGCTATTTCCTCAATAAAGAATCATGAACAGAAGTCTCCAATTCCATTTGATCTGATAAGAGATCTAGGCTTTTATCCAATGAGCATAATAATACCTGTTCAAGGGGCTGGAGAGATAGCATGGAGGTAAGGCGTTTGCCTTTTATATAGAAGGAAGGTGGTTTGAATCCCGGCATCCCATATGATCACCCGAGTCTGCCAGAAGCGATTTCTAAGCATACAGACAGGAGTAACACCTGAGCTCTGCTGGGTGTGACCCCCACCCCACAAAAGAACTGTTCAAAAGGTTACTCATGCCTTTATGTTCATAGTAAAGTTGCCAATAATAACATGCAATCCAATGCTTTTATTTATAAAACAACTGCTAAGAACATTGTAATATATATATATATATATACATATATACTAAATAGAAGTATATATTCAAGTATATATATATATATATATATATATATATTCAATAGAGCAGTGCTGAAAATTGTGAAATTTTGGGAGTTCTAGGGGCCACACCCAGCACTGTTTAGGGACTATTCCTGACTTCACACTCAGGAATTATCAGAGCTTTGGAGTCCATGTAGCATGCCAGGTATTGAAGTTGGGTCAGCAACGTGCAAGACAATTTACCCAAGGTAACATCATGCTTCTTCTGAAATTGTGTTTCTGGAAACAGTTTTATGTAAATGGAATTTGAGGTGATTATGTGAAGTGAAAAACATCAGAAAGTTAAAGACCATTAGTATATAGCTTCAATAGTATGAGGTATATGAAATCTAAGGTATATGAAAATCAAAGGTATATGAAAAAGGTATATGAAAGGTATATGAAATCAGAGATATATGAATCAAAGCAAACAAGCTGGCAAAAAAAGTCACTAAGTTTTAGATGGTAGTTAACAGAGGGGAGAAATATAGGAAAAATAAGTATAGGATGGCTTTGCACTTTTGTAATGATGTGTTGAGTCAAAGATATATCCCTGATATTCTACAGTATTGGTAGAAAAGATAATTCAACACCTCAAAATTGAGTTTCTAAGTAGTGTAAAATTGCTGCCATTTTTGTGTCTTGGAAGGTCATGGTTTGAAGGTTCCAAATGCCAATTCAGAGGAAGGATTAAATACAATATTTTGAAAAATGATATGCTATCTTTTGGTAAAATCTTCATAAATGTAACCTATTAATTAGTGAAAGATACCTGAGAATTTTTAACAAATATGGTTTTTCACTTAAGAATTATTCATCTCTTTTTATTTTTGTTATTTTTATTGCATAGAGAATGTCTTTCTTTTCAAGTGTTCTTACTGTAAAATCCAAGAATAAAACTGTAGTTGATGAGAATTGAATTGACATTAAATTAATAAAACAATAACCCATATTGAATTGTAACTCTCAGGCCACTTTTTAATCTTTAAACATTAAAAGTGTAAGCTTTCATCTGTCAACGACATTTATAACAAAGATCCTGTAATATTGGTGCTTCCCACTTAATCATTACTTGCTAAGAGTTATGTATCAATTAAAAAAGACTTGACTTTTGGGGGACTATCAGTTTGTCTCCTTTTTGAGTTTTATGATTTCCAAAGAGAAGGCCACTGCTCAGATAGAAATGCAGCACAAGTTTAGGAAATCTGATATTAAGAATCCTCTTTCCATCTGGGCATTTTCTATTTAAAGATAGAAAATAAAATTGTCTATTTAAAGGCTGGATCACTCTAGAGAACTAAAAAATAATGGAAAACATTTTAAGAGGAG
>PVKC010011392.1:0-24709 GCA_004027635.1 Crocidura indochinensis
TAGCATTTGTTCTTGGATGAAATGATAGTAAGAAAAAATAAACCCATAGATTCATTAAAATTACTTCATATGGATGATGATTTAAAAAAAGAGCAGAGTAAGTGGCTGTAAAAGCAAAGTATGAAGTTGCAAATACACCAGACAGGAATGGAGAAAGGTTGATTAAATTTGATCATAAACCTGAAGAATACCCACAGCTTTGAAAAAGAAGCATCTTAGGGCAGGAGTCACTGAAGGTAGTAAAGAGTTTCAAATATAAAGTACTGGGGCTGGAGAGATAGAATGGTGGTAAGGTGTTTGCCTAGCCTGCAGAAGGATAGTGGCTCGAATCCTGGCATCCCATATGGTCCTCTGAGCCTGCCAGGAGCGATTTCTGAGCATAGAGCCAAAGTAACCACTGAGCACTGCTGAGTGTGACTCAAAAACGAAACAACAACAATAACAACAGTCAACAACAAAAACAAACAAACAAACAAATATAAAGTACTATGCCACAGGAACAGCAGGAGATGTAGTGGTAACAGAAACAGGTAACCAGAGGCTAGACCACACAGGGTCTTGGAAATTCTATATGTTATCTAGACTTTGTTTCAATGTGATGAGCACAATTACTACTTTTCTTTTTGGCAGAGTGGAGGAGAAGGTGTTTTGGGTGATATATTCAGTTATGTTCAGGGTTTGCTCCTGTCTGCTCAGAGATCATTTCTGATGGTGTTAGAGGACCACATGTGGTGCTATGGATTTAACTGGGGCCGAATACATGCAACATAAATCCCTTAACCCCTGTGCTATTTCTCCAGCCATCTAATGGATATCTTAAATTTATATTTGGGGGTAGGGGAATCTTTAGTAATCTGATCTCTGGCTTCTGTGCATGAAACAGCTTGCAAGGAACCAGATTATTAGGGAAACCAGAGAGTGGTTGATGGCATTCATCACATTGCTCATTCCAAGCAAGATGAAACAAAGGCTTGATTAGTTACACCAGGCAGGCCTAGAGATGGTTTGATAATTTGACTCAAGATTTTATTTTTGTCCTGAGTCCAAATGAGAAAAATGCCACACTGGAAAAGTCACATTGGAGAAGAAGAAGCATAAATGTTTGGGTAAACATTTAAGAATTGTGCTGATCTCATTTGTGAGATATAAAAAAGATCATATGATAATAATATCTAGAGGCAGTTGAAATGGGGGCAGGAGGATCAGGAGCCACAAATAGCTCAGGAGTGCAGTTAGGATGGAGAAGAAACCACTGTGACAATGTTGAAAATTATCACTCTGGACAAGAACTGGTTGCTGATGGGAGATAAAGTTATAGGCATGTTACTCCTTCAGTAACGATATTGTAAACTACGGTGTCTATAAGGAAAGAAAGAGAGAGAGAGATGTATAAGAGAGAGTGAGAAACTACAATTTCATTCTTTCCAAATCTCAGATTAGACTAAATTTATTTTAAATCCAAGTTTGGAAAGATATTGGGATGAATAAAATGGGACACTATGGATGTTAACTGCTAGGCCTGGTACTTGCCAGTGTAGAACAGTTCTTTGGTATTTGGTATGAATATCTCCAGTGTATCATATCTTTTCATCTTCCACTGGCCCCAGGAAGATATGATTAGAACCAGTTCTTTGCTCTTCATTTGCCAGATGATTTGGGTACAACATACATGAAATTTTAGCATCTAGGCCTTGAATTTCCCTCTCTGTACCACCTGCCAACCCCATGGAATTTTGGTAGGGTGCCTTTGAAGCTATATTTAAGCACTTAGCATGCACTCAGTTAAATCTTTGTTTTCACTATCCTTGTGTTGTAAAATAAAGGCCTTTGCAAACTTGCTGGGGTGATCTGGAAGAGGCTTTGCAGTTTTTCTTACATAAGATTCCCTGATACCAAGATTTAATACTGCCCCTCACACATGCTTTGGTATTTTTCTTCCCTTTACACAGTATATTATCACAGGCTTATATATTGGCCTTGAATTACCCCCTCCAGGAAGTCTCCCTTAATTAATTGTACACCATCTACTCCTATTCTCCAAACACTTTATCTGTATTAATAAATTTAGGTTTATAAAACAGATGAATTAAGGCTAATTATTCAGAGAATCAGAGGTTTTCTTAGTATTGCTTTAAATAATATATTCTCAAAGGATAGTCCAATGAGGCACAATGCACAAACATTTGATTAACACAAAGGCTCTGAGACATGGCTCTTGTCCAAATTAAGGTCCATATTTGGTTTGAGATCCTTAATACATGTAACACTTTGTTTAACTAATCTCCAAAGTTGGATATAAATCTGATGGGTTTTTATTAAAGTCCCAAAGGAAGGCTTCCTGCCTTTCATTTTTAGGACCAATGAGACAGATAAAAATAGTCAACCAGTCTTACTTGGACAATAAAAGGAATGCATGCTTCTTATACTTTTTTCATAGCCTAGCTATGATGGAAACTGTAAACTTTTGGGGGAGCTAATAGATTTGAACAGTCAAAGTAGGGCCCAGGGGCAAATTAATTCAAAAGCAAGAAATTTTCGGGCTAAAGACTATATTTTCTGGGAGCCGGGAGGTGGCGCAGGAAGTAAGGTGCCTGCTGCCTTGCCTGCGGTAGCCTAGGACGGACCACGGTTCGATCCACCGGTTCCCATATGGTCCCCCGTGCCTTCCAGGAATGACTTCTGAGCGCATAGCCAGGAGTAACCCCTGAGCGTCACTGGGTGTGGCCCAAAAACAAAAAACAAACAAATAAACAAAAGACTATATTTTCTTAATTTATTTCTTCGCTACACTCCATTAAGGTCAAAACCTCAGCAAGAGTTGGAATAGAGTTGAAGTGTGGAGGAAAATGCTTTTTTAAATAGATAGTATTGTATTGGGAGAGGATGCACATACAGGATAGAGGTGGTTCCTCTTAATTTAAATATGGAAGCAATTTGGGGCCCAGCCACTTATGGATGTGGAGGAGAAATGAGTTTCTGCATTCCATGGCTTCATCCATGTTTGGGACAAGCACTCAGGAGAGATGAGGAGGCCTGAAGAATCAGAAATCTCAAAACACACACACAAATACACACACACACACACACACACACAAACACCCAACAATGTCTACACACAATTTTAGAAGAGAGATCCAGGAATCTAATGCAATAGCATCCCTGGTGCAGAATCCCTGTGGGTTCAGTTCAAGGTGCTTGGAAAAGGAGTGGGGAAGTGGGTATGGATGTAGACATATAGGTGACCAATGCAGTTGCAGGTTCCTTTGCATTCCTCTGGTTCAGAATGGGTCTTTCTTCAGTCTCCTCCAGCAGCAGGTCAGCAGGCAGGCATTGACTCCACACAGAGCCCCTCACAAATTCCCAGCCTGCACTTGTTCTATATTGGATTCCAGACCTCACTTCTCTGCCACAGGAACAAACTCTGCTCTCTTCTCTCTCTTGTTCTCACACCTGGCTCTGTATTTGGAGAGCTTGGCTCTGGGTTCTGACTGTTCTTTCAAAGACTCAAGTTTGTTCCACTCCATCCATTCTATGCAATTATAGTACTCAAATATCAAGAGACTTTTTTCTTTTTTTATATATATTTGGGTCACACCGGGTGACACTCAGGGGTTACTTCTGGCGATGCACTCAGAAATTGCTCCTGACTTGGGATGCCAGGGATATGGGATGCCAGGGATCCAATAGCGGTCTGTCCTGGGTCACCTGCATCCAAGACAAACACCCTACCACTGAGCCATCACTCTGGTCCCAAGAGTTGTTTTTTCATTCTTCATATATCCTCACTTGCACATATGGAAGCAGATTGATTTGAAAAAATAATATACATCATGTATATATATTTATATATATTTCTTTATATGTGGGATGCAGAGATAGTAGATAAGACACTTGTCTTGCATGGCCAAGCCAGATTTAGTCATCAGGTCTCCTTAAGGTCTCCTAAGCTCTATCAATAATGATCCCTGAGATCATAGTTAGGAGTAAGTTCCAAATACTGCTGGGTGTGGCCCCAACCACCATACCAAATATATGTACACATTTACATTTACATATGCATATACATGCATATTCATAGAACTAGAGATATATTCTAGCATGACAGCACCTACCTTGCATGCACAAAACTTGGTATGAATCCCTGATAACACATATTATACCACACAAAGATAAGCAATAATTAGCTTTTGAGGCCCAATTTTAATAGTATTTCATATTTTGTATATTTTAATAGTGTTTAATAGTATTTCAAATAAAGGTAATATTTTAATAGTACTTAAAATATCTCCTTAGAAATATTTAATTACAGAATATATATCAATACTTTATTTCTCTACATAAATATAAAGAATCAATACATCCTTTAACCCACTCTATAATGAAACAACATATTTAACTACTAGTATATTGACAAACATTGATGCTCTTTTGCCATTATAAATAGTAAAAAGTATCTATGTATATGCAGAGCTCATAAATGGCATTTTTTTCCACTTCTATTGAAGATGCCAGATCATTTGATAGGTCATATGAACACAATTAGATGGGCTTAGAATAAAATTTCCAGGTCAAAGGGTATGCATACTTAAAGGCTGAATATGTACTTGACCACCAAATATTACAAGATAATAAAATTTATAACTAAATTCTCACTTACTATTGCCTGTGTTTCTGAACTACAATTTTCTCATGTACGTAATCAATTGTGTAGATAAAATAAACATAGAAACATAAACAATAAAAATTAACATTCTAAATAACAGATAGTTAATTTATGCTATTTGACAAGAACTGGAAACCTAGTACGTTACAAACTATTAATTTTTTGTTATTAAAAGATAATTCCTAAATTTCTAATTAGCAGAAAAATAAAAGGGCACATGCCTATGAGCCCTTTATTCTAGTCCCAGCTCTCCAATTATTTGGAGTCAGCCTGAGCCAACCCTTTGACTCTTCTGCCTGAAAATCCACAATTATTGAAATTATGAATAAAATATATCTAGGCTCTTTTGTAGTCCCAGCATTTCCATAATTAATTATTTTATTTCAAGGTCATTACTATGAAGACATCCTCACCTTTTAGATCTATGCAGATTATTTCCACAGCAGAGGCAAGATTGCAAAATGAAATAAAACTAATCAACCGTCTTAACTACAGAGTAGAGAAACACAAGTTGGTCCCTAAAGAAGCCCTCTTTCTTATCTCTGTTCCTGGTAGATACCAGCTGTTATTTCATAAAGACTAGGCTTCAAACTTTCTCAGGACAACTAGAGTTATATTATAGGTGGTAAGGTGCTCAACCTCCTTAGGAAACAGACAAGACCTCTGCAAATGATTTTTCAAACACTACTTGTTATTCACTGTTTCAAATGAGCTCCTTCTATTCACCTACACTCCCAAAGCCTTCTTGAACCCAGAGCATCCTCAGTCAGTATTGCAAATCAATGACATGTGCATCTAAATTTGGCATCTACCCTGAGGGCTAACTGACTGTTTGCATGTCTTTGCCCCAGTGGGTCTAGCCCAGGGCACTTTGTTGCATAGCAGAATCCCAAGGAATCTTTATTGAATAGTCTGGAATTATGCAATTGTTTACTTTATATTGAGAAACTGATTTAATATCCTAAGTAAATATATGAGCTTTCTCTCTTACTAATATTTATATATATTTGGTGAATGTAGCTAAATTGAAAGTGTGACTCATAGACTCAAAAACCATTTGTGTGGAGAAATTTTGGGGAGTTGTCATCCATTATATTCACTTATTCCCTGACATATTACTCCTTACTGGTTCTAGAAAAGAAAATCAATGCTTCAGTTAGTTAAGCAACAATTTAAAAGTGTATGGATTTCTCTATGGAAGAGCTGAGAACAGAAGTTGAACTTTCTATGTGCTGACTTATCTTTTTTTATTGTCTGCCACAATGCAGGATTAATTATAAATTAAGTGGCTCTAATTTCTCATGACATGTTTTTCTATAATAGCATTAGCAATATATAGAAATTTGGGGGAGTTTTGATCTTCTTATTTTCTCTAGGACTTAACAATAGATAGTAAAGTCTCCACTTATAAATTTCCCATGATTATTTTCTGTTAAACTATCATAGACTACCGAGTATCTATTTTAGTTTTACCTGACAGTCAGTTATAAGGACTGGAGAAGCTAAACAGTTCTGATTTTAATAAATTCAGTTTATTTAGCAAAAAGTCAAAATTGACAACTACTGCTTTTTGGAAGGTAACTGAATAATAAGTCATGGAATTTCAAACCAAGGTGAGGCCACTAAATTGTGTAAACCTTCATCCCTACAACTCTAAGTCTCTGAAATCTAATGCTACTTTTTCTAGGAGGATAACTAGTATAATTAGAATGTGCAGAGTTTAGGGAATAATAAATGGAATCCATTCTTATTTTATATATGTTGTCTGTCAATAGGCAGTTATTTTCCAGAGCTAAGGACAACTTCTGCATATTCACTATCATAATTAGACATTCCTAACCATATTTATAGAATGCTTATATTGCAATAAAAATATAAGTTTGGGAGCCTATATTGCTTTGGATGTAGGTTCAAATTCTGACTCTAATATTTAAATTGTCTGTGAATAGAAAACACACCTATATTTTCTTAACCACAGTTCACTCTTGGCTAGAATTAGGATAACAGTCTCTTCTTAGAATTATTGGAAGAATATATATGAAAAAAATTTAAGTGTGTCCAGTAAAGATTTAGGTACCATGTCAAAGCTAAAGGCATGCAGGTATGAATTTAATGAATTTAACAAGGAACAATAATATTAGTGCTCACTGGAACCTGTGATTTCACAAGGGCAAATCCAAGCATCTTTACCAGTGGATGAAAAAAAATTTTCATAAAGTAAATCAGGAAATGATTTCTGGCTCCCTTTGTAGAGAGAAATGGAAGCTCTTTTCTGGCCAGATTGAGCTAAAACTAGGAAGACTTTCTAGAATAATTGAATCATGAACTACAACTTGAAAGTGAGACTAAATAGGTAGAAAGTAAGGGAGAAATGGGGGATGGTGGTAGTCTAAGAAGGAGCATTCAGGGCAGCAAAGGTCAGGGGTGCACAGGGATTACCTTGGAGCAGATATCAATTATTGAGAAGGGAGTAAAGGAAGAAAAACCAGGAAGATGCTTCCTTCCCCCCTGGTGGAAGGTCCTGACAGTCAATATACTATAATATATAGTATCTTATAAGGATTTAAGATAGGGAAAATGTATTCTGAGGATGAACAACCTCAAAGTTAAGCAGAAGCAAAGTGGTGAGAGGCGTTGGAATGCTCTCAGTGAGACCCAATGTATTGAGTCTGGGCACAGAGCATAGAGAATTTATACTCTGAGTCACTCTTTGACAGTTGTGGTGCCGTAATTGATTTTCTTGGCTTCTATAAGCTGCAGGGTTTTTCTTTTCTTTCTCTTTGACAAAATGGGACGAGTAATGTGAGAGTTTTGTGTAATATTGGAAGAGAAGAATGAATAGCACAGAAATTACAAACCATAGCAGGGCTATTTAACACAAATTTTGTGCAGGAAAACATTATTTATTGTAGAAAAGTTTTCTTCTCTATGCTGCTGCTTATCTTTGTAGTTACTAGTCACATCTTAAACAGAAGGAATTCAATGATTACTTTAATGACTATCATTTGAATTTTAATAAACCACCATATTTGACCACAGAGATCTAGATTCTAGGGTGTTGGAAGGTAAACTAATATTTAAAATAGAAAAACAGAGGGTTCAAATTTATCTTTTATACAGTTAGTGAGTCACTTTACCTATTAAAGAAGAAAAAAACTAGTTACATTGTGGTCATAGTAGCCAGACAGCCTTGACCTCTAGACTACTGACACAATAGCCTGTAACACCTTGACCACACTATGTAGGCTTTCTAGGTTTCTTTAATTGGAACTCTCTGAATGGGCTGACCATCTACTATTGTTCCTGGACCTTACTTGAAGAAATTGGAATTTCTCTCAGAATTAATTCTAGCATTTGTCACACATGATTCAAAAAGTTTTTCCTAGACTCCATATTGATTCGTAAGTTAGGGTATACAGACATCTCTATGTTCTAAGATCTCCATCTCTTATAGCATATGTCACCCCTTCCTGTCTTCCTGGCACAGCTCACTAGCACAAGTTCTTCCATGCTATTGCATGTATTAGATTTCCCTTTTCTTTTAGGACTGACTCAAAAATAGTAAATCATATGTATAGTTTATTTATCCATTTATTCACAAAGGACACTAGGTTGTTTCCAATTTCTAGCTAGTGGGAATAATACTGCTATACACATGAGTATTAGGGATCACATTTTGTATCCTATTTTTTCTGTGGCTCCACATCAAATTGGTTGATCTCTAAGGGGTGTGAAATGATAAAATACGTTTTGCTCATTATGGGATACAAATACAATCCCAGAATTCAATGCTGCTGCTGGAGACACAGGATCTTACTAGTAAAAGTTGAGTTGAAAGAGGGGGAAGAGGAAAAGTGGAGGATGAAAAAGAAAAAAAGGATGGTAAGAAGCAGTTCACAGTTCATGGATGTGAAAACAAGTAAACACCCAAACACATATACATGCACATATAATGACTGATTGACTTTCCCATCACGCTGGAAAATTCCAGATCAGACCTCAACTTAATAGATTTCTTTTTTTTCTTCTACCCTCCTTTCTGTATATTTCTGCCATCTGACACCAAGAAATCACAAATTTCAACTTAATCCTTTTTACAATGGTACAAGCTTATTCTGTGCTAGTGTATGCACCTATGTGTGTGCGCGTGTGTGACTGCGCTGAAAAGATTAGCAATCTATTGTCAACTCAAAAGAATTCTATAAAAGACAGAAATTTCAGCTCTTCACCAGAACTTTTCTCTCTTCTGTGTTTTAATTATAATAAGTCAATTAAAATCCATAATGGAAAAAGAGATGAGAGATGTAAGGAGAGTTCCCTTTTCAATTCCATTTCTAAACCTAGAGGCAAGGAGTGTCAGATTGTTAAAATTTTTTTACATTCAAATCACTTTCTGATTCTATTGAAGTTTTGGGTGTTCTATTTGGACTCGACACAGTCAGTAAAAATATTAAGCCTTTATAGCACCAAAAAGTGCTAACACGCAACTATAGCAATACTTCAGCCACAGGCGACATTTACAGAATCCCCAGCTACACAATCACATTAACATTTAATGCACCCAAGTTCAGCTAAAATATATTTCCTCTCTTCTGCATCTCATTCCTAAAGCAAAAAAAAAAAAAATCAGCAATGGAACTAGAGAATTCTATTTGGCTCCCGTGATGAGACCCCCACAGATTAGGAAGTGTTTCAGACTCATTTTCCAGTTTAGACAGGTCCTAGAGGTAAACACAGCCTGCACATGTGGGCAGACTCTTTCATCACTTACCCCCTTTATAGGTCAGTGTGAGTCAAAGACACTGGAGAGTTCCAGAGAAATTCATTACTGCCACTCATTCTGGTTTTCTGTCTCAATATAATTAAGCTTGGCTAATTGTCTATCATGATTAAAATCATGCCAATAACAACCTTGTTCTCAAGTTTTGGCTCTGTTCCAAACTTGTTAATCGCTCTTGTTTGAGAGTAGGTCATTCTGTAACTCATGTCAGCTGTGAAATTCCTTATAAATAATGTGCTTCGATAATAAGATCATCCTTGGGTGACCAGGAACCGGAAACAGAGATGGCATAAGATGTGGTTAATGTATGTATGGGATAACTGAATTACAATCTAACCCATTCTCAACAGCCTGGAACAATGAGTTGATTTTCAACGTGGTGACATTTCTTTAGGAAAGAGATGCAAAGTTTCTGACTGAATTGTTGCATTAGGATGGAATGGCAAAAAATCACCAGAATGAATTACATAAACTTACATGCACTTACAGTGCAACACGAGTTGATATGACTTCTCATACCACAAAATTTTCCTGATTAATTAAAATCAGCATCTCATCAAGTGTAAGAGGTATCTGTTATAAAGACTATATTTGTGTTATATTTCTGGGTTTTTCTGAGTACAAGTAACTTATGAATTTGAATCATAGCATCATTTTTTTTCAAAATCCTTTTTCCTGTCCACCTACATCTGCATACACTGTCACAGTCATATGCATCACTGAACTTTACCACTACACAGTAGTAGTGTGAATTCTGACCTACTGTATGAGCAGAGATAACAATAAGGGCTGCCTGCTGTCCAGCTGAGATTAGGGATGCCAACACTCTCCTTAGTTGGCAACCTCACTCCCCAGATACTAGAATGGGGAATAAATATGCATGCTAGGTTTTATGCAAGAGTAGATACAGGTTTCAAAGCAAAGGAGCTACAAGTCCTGCTCTCTCCAGTACAGATGAATTCTGCACCTTGAAGCTAAGCATCGGGCGATGTTCCCTACACCAGATCTCTACTGATAGGAGCTTGTCCTCATTGCCTTCCCCTCACATTCTATAGGATGCTGCTTGACTAAGTTACAAGGTGAAATGTCTTTTCACATTGGTTTTTGAAACTGGATGATCTACAAAGTCAAGGAAGACTGTTTTTCTATCTGTTAGCAATGCAAGTGGGAATCAAACACCTTACTCGAAAATGGATTGATAAAATAAATGACAGATGAAATGATTCTTATGCCACACCTCAACTTTCTCTCTTTGATCAGCAGTTCGAAAATATTATTAGGATGGAGCTGATGTTCCATTCATTCTGCTGAAGTACAAACTTGGGTGTCTTTATTAAGAAAAATTATTTTACATTTGAAACATCATTGGAACTGGATTTCAAATAGTTCATCCTCTCCCATCTCTTGTTCTCACACTCCCATCCATCTGAACTCTCGGTCTTAATGAGGAGTTTTCAAGTCTTGTGTATGTGTTTATGGAAGAGAGCTGGGTCAGAGTGCAAAACTAATTCTGACATATAACCATATGAGGAGCTGGAGATTTTCATGCCTTGGGTTTTTTGGTAAATAGATGTTGTCTAGAGGCTGTAGTGAGGATGAAATCACATGCTCCCGGCCCCTACAGTAAAGCTGGTTATGCTATCAATGCTCTGTGTGCCATAGTTGCTGGGTGTAATTTACCAATTTACAAAGACCTAATCCACCACATTTTTGGGTTTATTCATGCCAATTCAGAGAGAAGGATCTTATATTCAGATTTTCAAATGCTAAAACTGAGTTGGGAAGAGTAAATGGCTTGCACAGAGTCATGGTGAAAGATTAAGATCTTTAGCTCAGTTCCACTTATCAAATGATGTACACCTCAACATCATGAAAAAAATATGAACAAAATTAGCAGGAAGGAAGATGAAAGAGTCTAATCCCAAACCTACTAGTACTGCAGTGTCTAATTTCATGTGCAAACATGAGCTATGCCATTTGAGCTATCTCACTAGTCCTAATTTGAAAACTTTTTCAGGAGAAAATCAATGCTTATCTTGGTCAATCTTTGGTTCATATTCACATTTCATGCTTAACTGAGAGCAATTTTGAAGGAAAGTAACATAATTCATTCATTTCTGCCTGCCAGGGGCTATGTGGTATTTTTTCAATTTGCAGAGGGCTAATAATTGATAAATAAATACATTGTATAAATTGATGTATGTGGCAGACATTTAAATAGGTCAGTTACCAGTAAGATACTCATTTATCTAATACTAATAAAAATAATAATCACCACCAGCCTTTGAAAAGATTTATATAGTTTGCTGCTTAACATGAAATAAACAGAGAGAAATAAGAGGAGGGGAAGCCAGACCAAGTTCTAACTGAGAGATGTGGTCAGTATTTCTCTTGGTTAGAGGAAGGTTATTTCTACTCTGTGTTGAAAAATGAGAAAAAAAAAGGAAGAATGAACTTGACTAGATCAGTTTAAAATTCTTCATTAGCATCTACACTGAATACATTTCAATGGCAGAAGCCTTAACACAGCTCTCAGTGTATCTGATGTACAGAAAACGAAGCCTGCCAATCTTGCAACATGTCTTGAGATGAAGAAGGTCAACATATCAGAAAATAAAATCAGGAGCAGAGATTTCAAAGAAATTCATCCCAAGAGTTCTTCTCAATGCAGTGCAAGATTGAAGAATTCAATTACATGAAAAAGAGCCGTTTTTTTTTCATCCTGTGCCCAGCTATTAGTTTTTTTGTCATTGCTAACACGAAGGTATATTGTTAGCCATCAGGATATCTCAACAAATTCATACATTCAAATCACAAGGGATTTGTTTGGTGGATGGATCTGAAATCAACTCTGCCTCCAAATCCAACGTTTGATTTATGCCAAGGAGAACATTATCCTTAATCGGAAATATTCAACTTGCCGCTATGGAGATACTTTTATACCTTTAGAAAAGAATATTATCTTTAATTCTCATGGAATATTACAATGAACATTTTTATCTGGGTTTGATCAATTAAATTGCTTCTGTCTGAGAAGACAGAGATGGTGCAGGGTCATTTAAGGGTAAATATTTACGTATAAAGAGCCTTAAAGGTATCTCATAGGGGGCAAGCTTAAAAAGGAGCCTTTACATTCCATCAAAAGCCACTCAATTGGGGCCGGGTGGTGGCGCTGGAGGTAAGGTGCCTGTGCTAGTCTAGGACGAACCGCGATTTGATCCCCCGGTTTCCCATATGGTCCCTCAAGCCAGGAGCGACTTCTGAGCGCATAGCCAGGAGTAACCCCTGAGCATCACCGGGTGTGGCCCAAAAACCAAAAAAAAAAAAAAAGTCACTCAATTCCCCTACAATACCTAGGAGTGGCCTCCAAATTTAACTGAGGAGACATTTAAAAATTCGTGCATAATTTTTCATGATAAATACGATTTGAAGGGTTGAAAGAAAGGGTTCAAAGGGTTCAAAGAAAATAATATAGAGTTTGAGGTGGATTATTGGAAGTTAAACCAATTTTGTATGGCAAGCTTTGAAACATAATTTTTTTTTTTTTTTTGGTTTTTGGGTCACACCCGGCAGTGCTCAGGGGTCACTCCTGGCTCCATGCTCAGAAATTGATCCTGGCAGGCACGGGGGACCATATGGGGCACCGGGATACGAACTGATGACCTTTTGCATGAAAGGGAAATGCCTTACCTCCATGCTATCTCCCGGGCCCCTGAAACATAATTTATATTTTTAGATTTGAAGAAAATAAAGCTTAAGGGGCCTGAGAGGTGGCGCTAGAGGTAATGTGTCTGCCTTTGCAAGCGCTAACCAAGGAAGGAAGCGGTTGGGTCCTCTGGCATCCCATATGGTCCCCCCAAGCCAGGGGCAATTTCTGAGTGCTTAGCCAGGAGTAACCCCTGAGCATCAAACGGGAGTGGCCCAAAAAACCAAAAAAAGAAAATAAAGCTTAATTTATAACTGTTCATTGCAGCATAACATATAGTAATCCTTTGCAGTAGATTATTTTAGCCATAAAGCTATTAAAATATCCCGAAAATCAATGTAACTCAAATGCTTCTTCTTTCTAGGATTATAGTCTGCTTTCCTTTCTCTTGATGGTGAACTGTCTGGCAAAACCAATGAGGTGAGAATGATGCCTTTTATTAGATACTCAAGAGTTTTGGAACTTTGTGACCTTATAGTATGCCTCCACAAGACCTCCATACAATAAAGTCAATCAACAGTACTAAGAAGATAGCACAGAAGTTAAGGTCATGTTTTTGCTTGTACAGGGCCCACTCTGATCCCTTGATACTGCATGGTCCCTGAGTATTAATAAGTTTAGCCTTGGAGATTCTTGACCACTATTAGGCATGATCCTAGTGACTCCCAGCACTGTAGGGCTTAAGCAGTTCACATCCTCAGGTACTAGCAGTGGATCCTTGTAACCTGGTTGTTCACATATCACTAGGAGTATCCTTGGAACCTCCTGAGCACTGATTAGAACCTTTTATCTTCAAAAAGCAAATTAATCTTATTTTCTATTATATAAAAGGTGCTGAGAAAAACAGAGGCACCCTAGTTCAATAGCCATATATTTTAAAACATTGACCCCAGATTTAGAAGAAAAAGTTTCTGATGTTTTTAAATAAAGTTAATAAGGTAATTAACTTAATTCTGATATCCAAGAAGTTCCAAGGGCTCTGGGGCCACTTTTAGCTCTATTTATCCAACTGAGATGAATAATTTACTGCTCAGGTTCAGGATGCTATGCAGGATCATGAAGGTCCCCATGTGCCACCTAGAAGGGCCGTGCAGTGCCCAGGATTCAACTCAGAATCCTGCACATATAAGAATCCTTCCAGGGGCTGGAAAGATAGCACAATGGTAGAGCATTTGCCTTTCATGCGGCTGACCCAGAATTCAATTCTCCGCACCCATATGGACCCCCAGCCTGGCAGGGCAATTTCTGAGTGCAAAGCCCATAGTAGTTCCTGAGAATCAATCAACTAATTACTCAATCAACAAATAAAAGTTTTTTTTAAAAAGAATTCTTCCATAATCTCTGAGCTGATAGTTGTAGGAAACATTGTATGTAACTACCACTGTTTAGACGGCTAATCTCACAGCTCTTTTATCTCTGCAGTATCCAGGGAGACTGCACCAGCCTAGGACAGACCACGGTTTGATCCCCCAGCGTCCTATATGGTTCCCCAAGTCGGGAGTCTTAACACCTGAAAGTCACCAGGTGTAGCGCAAAAATGAAAAAAAAAAAAAGGACAGTCAATTCTAAAACATTCAATCTGAATAAAACTATGGAAATAGAGTCCAGAAAAATATGTTTCAGGTTAGACAGCCATGTTTACAAAGCTGTATAACCCAGTATCGTCATGAGGTTATATCTTTTTTTATATCTCTTTTTTCATTCTTTTGTTCACATTGACAACTAGAACATTATATTATGGCCATTTACTGATGTTTGTCATAGAATAGTACTTTAAATAAGTAAATAAATATTTGTTAGGTAAACAACAAAGTAGTTGACCAAAGACTGCCTTCATATTTAATAAATCTCTATTATGTGAAACTGTAGTGGAGAGAAGTCTTAAATGTTAGTTCAAATCCATTCCTGGAACTTAAATTTTGAACAAATTTTTTCATCTTACTGCGCTGAAGTTTTTTGCTATGAGGAATACTAAAGTTTCCCTTCCAAAATGTGTGGAAAAATAGGTGAAATTTATGGAAAGGTAAACAATAAATCCTGGACTATGTTTAAGTAATATTATTTAGAATTTATCCAGGCACATAGAGTATCAGATGCATGAATGTTTCTCCTTAACAACCACAAGAAGTATTTGTTACCATATTCCTCATTTAGTAGATGAGAAAACTAAAATTTGGAGCGATGTAGACAAGAAAATTCAGCTAAGAAGAGATGGTGAGATTCACCCTTGGTAGAATTCATTTCTCAACTGATCCTAAATCACATATGCATACTAATCACATCACAATGATAATTTCATTTGTTATCCATGGGACAGCATAGCTGTCCAAGTGATATGCCAATGTTAAGATTCTTATCTCCTGGCCATATTGTGTATGTGTGTGTGTGTGTGTGTGAACTTAGGGGTTTGAGATTGACAACAACATAAGATACTCTAATTAAACTGCTAAAGTTCTCTTTATATCCTTCATGTCCCTTATCTCGCTTCAACCTGGGAAATAACTGAAATGTGGTGTTAGTTTAATTCTCAGTCTCTGTATTAATCAAATGAATATATACTAATTTCTTGAATGTAAGCTGGTATTGCTATGGTTTAGATCCCTGAGACCTTTCTCCGGAACCTTAACTCTTATCTAGTTCTTACGCCTCTTACGTCATCCTCCATCCTGACATCGGCACCATGTTCTGTGTTAGGTTCTGTCAAGAGATCAGATTTTACCATACCACTATTTCTGGTCCTAACATCTAAGAGGAAGTGAAAACTACCTCTCAGTGTACATAATACTCCAAACTCCTTGTCTTCATTGTCAGTCTACAGGGTGCATTTTCAGTCCTTGCTCATCAGATACTTACCTCTCCATTCCCCTGTGACAAGTTTAGTTTTTACTGAGTTAACTTAGCACATTTCTGTGCAATTCTGCACACAGATCTACCAGTAACTTCTTTCTATTTTTTGGGACTCAGTTCTGTGAACATCTCACCTCAAAAACCCTGCTTGTTTCTATAGCTAAATTGAAAATAATCTTCCTGCTCTTGGTGCTTCTGCTTGTCTGCTTTGTCTAGATGAGGCCCTGAGTGACAATGGGGTCTTGTCTTCTAAAATGAGAATAATAATAGATGCATGTTTCTTAAGATTATTATGAGACAGTTATGTGGCCCAGCAGTAAAGTATATCCTCTTCATGCACGAATCAATCTGGTGTTCAATCCCTGGTACCACAAAATAAAACAATGCATGTGGGACCAGGGAGAGGGCTGAAAAAGCTGGCGAGTATATTTTGGAAGAGGAAGTTCTGAATTAAGTGGGACCTTAAGATCCCTTGAGCACCATTATAATGATACCATAGAATCACGAGGTATGCCCTAAATAAATAACCATAAATTATCAAATGATCTAAGAGCTAAATGATTTAGCACACATAAATGCTTAGAATAGTGCATTTAGAAGCTGTGTTCATGGAAACTATCTGTTAGGAACTTGTTCTTATCTTATTATCTTATAAAATCTGTACCATATCTGGTACATAGAAGTCATTAAATATTCACTTGCTTGGAGGCAAAAAATTAAATATATACTGTTCAAGTTATTTAACACTTTCATATGAATTTTAGCAACTCTACTGTGCATTCTTAAAGTCAGAGAAATAATCTATCAATAAAAAGCAAAAAAAAAAACAAAACAAAACAAAACAAAACAAAATGGGATTCTTTGGAGAAGAATTCATAGAATGAATCTCTGCCTTGGAAAACAGGCACCAGCCCATATATTAGGTATGCTACAAAGCCAGAAAAATGCAATACATACACATATGTCAAAAATATGTAACAGCAACTAACTGATATAGATTCCATTGGGAGAATAAAAGGTTGTTCTAAATGTTAATATAGTTAAGTATTTTTAAAAAATCTATGAGAGCTGGAGAGACAGTAGAGGGGTAAAACACTTGCCTGCCTGTGCTGACCCTGGTTCAATATCTGACACTCTAAAGGTCACTGAAGAACCACTAGGAGTGATCCTCAAGCACAGAACTTGAAATTTCAAGCATAGCCAGGTGTGGCCCAGCCTTCTCTTCCTTATCTGTGTTCATACTTATATAAGTAAATGATTGGAGATACAAATTAATGACAGGGAATTGATAAATGTCTCCTGCAAGATAATTTTAAATAATCTATAGAATTAAAAAAAAAAACGTGACGGTGAAGCCAGAAGCCGAAGTGATAGCAAAGTGATAGGGCATTTGCCTTGCACATGGCTGCCCAGGACAGACCTGGGTTTGATCCCTGGCATCCAATATGGTCCCCCAAGCCAGGAGTGATTTCGGAGTGCATAGACAGGAGTATCACTTGAGTGTCACTGGGTTTGACCCAAAAACCAAAAATGAAAAAAAAAAAAAAGAAAAGAAAAGAAAACATAAAGAAAAAAAAAGATGAAGCCGTAGACCATTCTTTTTAAATATGACCTGGGTATGGTGACCTATTGGAAATTTAACAGGCAATATAATGAGAACAAGAATATGGGTTTAACATAGAGAAAGCTGTCCAATGTTCTCTCAACCAGCCTACCAAGGTAACCCCCAGGTCACCAGTAGAAGTGATGAAAATCTCTGATAGCATGTGCCTTCAATAGAAAGTGTTTTTGTTTGGGAACAATTTCCAGCAGTACTCAGAACTTACTCCTGCATCTACACTAAGAGATCACCTGATGTGAATTTTCTTTGTACCCTTTCCCCAAATCTATAACCTAAATACACTTAAAACAAGGAATCCCAAAGCCTGATTAAGGAAAATTTGATAAAATACCCCCAAACAGCTAAGGTGATAAAACCTGCAAATACTGTCTCTGGAAGGAGCCTCAGGAAATCTAAGAACCAAAAGAAAGTGGTGTCCTGGAATAGGAAAAGGATATGAATAAAAACTAATGGAATTTGAGTCAGTGTGGAATTCCTTTAACTCATATTGGTCTGTTTTTACTCAGAAATCACATAAATTGAAGATATATTAATAAGAGAAACCAGGTCTGGGGATATATAAAAACTATATAATCTTGGTAAATTTTTCTGAAAGAATAAAAACCATTATAAGTTGCTTTTATTTGTTTTGGGGAATTTTAGGTTTTTATTTGGTGGGGGGAACACACAGTTGTACTCATGGCTTATCCTGCCTCTCTGATAAAGGAACACTCTTCCTGGGATTCAAGGGACCATTTATGATGCTGGGAATCAAACATGGATTGGCTGAGTGGAAAGCAAGTACCTTACTCACTGTACTATCTGCTGGCTCCCTAAGTTTATTTTTTGTCTGTTTGCTTGCTTGGGGGCCCTGCCAAGTGGTACTCAGGATTTACTCCTTACTGTGCTCAAGGATCACATCTGGATCCCTGTGCTGTGGGACTCTATGGAGTGCCAAGGATCGAACTAGGCCAGCCATTTGCAAGGTAAGTGAACTGTCTTGCTATATTATCTTAGAATACTGTGGACTTCCTTCCATTCCTTAGCTCTTTTTATTAGCACTGTCACACATCAAAATACTAGTACAAATTAAATTTAGAGATTTGCATCAAATCACATAGCTAAAACCCTCAGATCTAGGATCCAAACTTGGGAGTATATACCTTCATACCTTAAAAAATATTCTAGAAGAATTCTTTCCCATGGAACTCAAGTGGCTGGAAAAAGTAGAGAGTGCCATGCTAATGTACAAATTATGGAGTGCCTGAGGGGAAGGTTAATTTATAATATACATTCAAATATTGTTATTTCCTTCCATAATCCTCATACTTTCAGGTTTATAAACTAAGCTTCTCTTATGCTTTGGTTTTAGAAATGCCTGCTTAATTTCTTAACCTGCATTGAGTTGACCTGACATCCTATATGGTTCCGCAGGCTCTCCAGAGGTGATTCTTAAATATGAAGCCAGGAGTAAGCCCTGAGCACTATCAAATATTGCCTCCAAAAAACTTGAAACAAGAAAGAAAGAGTTAAAGTTGAGAACAAAGTTTCATTGTTCACATTACTTTTACATAGAGAAATTTTTCTGTGTGTGGAGGGGAGGGAAGCTGAGGAAGTTGACTTGGTAATGTTTACTTAGAGGAACGATTTCTTGATGTTCCAGAGTCTGCCTGAGCCCAACAGAGCTTTTGAAACTATTTGATTTTACATTGCATTGTTAAGAAATAAAAGAAAGGAAAGTGGATGAAAGGAGACATTTTTTACATCAATATCCAGCCTCACTGAGATGCTTCCCACTGATGCATTGATCATATTTTTTTAAACATAAATAAAAAGTTTGGAAAAGAAATAAAGTTTCTCATCAGTTTTTATTCTTCCCTGGAGGACTCAAGTATCATCTGCATTTCCATTCTCTGTCCCTTTACATTTTTTTGGACCTCTGGCATAAGTTTGATCATATCGGGTGTGATGAACAAAACTATTCTCTACACATGCAAGTAACCCCAAATTTTATTTCTAGTGTAGACTGGTTGAATTAATATATGATTGTGTGTATGAGCACAGGAAAGAATATCCATGAGCGAATGATCCTGTTGAGTCCAATCAATGATGTGTATTCTACCAGAAGAGAAGGAAAGCCCATCTTACTCCATGAAACTCCCATAGAGTTGCTATTATCTTAAGACCTAAATGAACAGATTGAGTTTTCAAGTTAAACAAATCTATATTTCCTACCTTTATGTATCTCTGTCCACCAATTTCTGTAAATTTCATCAAAATCTCCATTAGTTACATAATTGTGGGGGTTGAAAACCATTAGTGTGGTCTTGGACCTTCTGTTTTGGCATATTCTGGGTCTCTATGCGATTTATTTTTTGAAGTCTATCTGCTTTACCTCAAAATCTTCCTACCTCTACTTTACATTCTCACTGTTTCTACCTTGTTCAGATCCTTATTTGGTCTCACCTGAGACCTTTTAATGATCTTATAATTAGCTTCCTCACTTCTAGGCTCATTCATCTCTAATATAGTTCCATCCTTCTAGTGTTTGATGTCTCTATGGTACAGTTCTAACTCCTCTGTTAAAAACAGTAAATGGCTCCCTATTGACTCTACATTATATGCCAGAATTCTTGATTGGTATTCAAGGCTCTTCCTGATCTGGTCCTTAAAAACCTTTCCAGACTTTTCTCTTATTATTGGCCCACATGTATTTTCTATTTCAACCAAATTGATCCAGTCATTACTATGTACATGTGCAGTCTGACTCTGGGTTTTTTCTCAAGACATTCTATTTTTTTTTTTTTTTTGGTTTTTCAGGCCACACCCGTTTGATGCTCAGGGGTTAATCCTGGCTAAGTGCTCAGAAATTGCCCCTGGCTTGGGGGGGGGGGACATATGGGATGCCGGGGAATCGAACCGTGGTCTTTCCTTGGCTAGTGCTTGCAAGGCAGACACCTTTCCTCTAGCGCCACCTCACCGGACCCAACATTCTATTATTTAGAAACACGTTACTTCCTCTGTTTTGTCATCAAAAGCACTATCACAGAGAGTTCACTAGGTTATTCCTGGTCACCTAACCCCATGTTCTGACCTGTTAACATGCCTTTTATTTTCCCCCATTTTATTACATGATATTTTCTCTCATTTTATACTTTCTTAAGGACACTAATATTTACTGTGGGGTTAACATATCACAGGACCATGCTTAGAACTCGAGAAAATTTGGAGGTGATGCTGAATTTTTTTTGATGATGATGTTAAATAGAAATCACTTTGTCTGATCTCAGAAGCTAAGCAGGGTCAGGCCTAATTAATACTTGGATGGGAGACCGCCTGGAAATACCGGGTGCTGTAGGCTTAAAAATAAAAAAAGAAATCATCCTCTAAATAGGGAATCAGAGATAAGTGTATTGTCTCCATGCCAGATCTTGCATATGACCCTCCTGATTTTGGAGTCAGTCACTTCCTATGGCTTCTGGTCTCATCTTCTCTGCTCAACTTGATCTCTTAGTGGATAAACTCACCACAAGATTCACTGCAAATAGAAGCCACCGCCTTCCACTAATGTTATGTTGTCATCTTCCACACTCTGTATGGGCTCACAGCCTTTCTTCATGCACCCCACAGTAGTCTCCTTATATCTATAAAAGGTAGACACCACTACCCACTCTTTTCTCTTACCAGATCTTTGCATTTTATGTAGAGGTACTGTATCTCAATCACCCCTAAAAGGGCTCATATATTTCTCCTGAAAAATATGAAATAAACAAATCTCCTGCCTTGCATTTACTGCTCCATGTCATTAGAGCTCTAACAGCCAATTGTTTCCAACAATGTGTCTAATCATTATTTTCTACATTCTCACTTTCATTACATGGTTTTCTTAGAAAAGAAGTGTCCAAGAGAAGTATGAAAAGAGGGAGAAACACATCTACAGCATTAACATTTAGAAATGATAAACTTCAGGCTTAAAACAAAAGATGTAAAAACTCAAGTGAAACTCCCCATTTAGGTACCAATTGAGCCCATTCTGTGTTGGCATCCAGACTCTATCGTGAAGACATCTAGGTCTTCTTGTTGTCAAACTCAGTGGGCTCTTCTCTTTTACCTGTCTCGGAAATTCCACATCTGACCTCTGTCAGCTTTTAAAACTGTTCTCCTAATTTCATTCCTCCCGATGTCCTTCTTGCTTCAGTGGCTTCTCCTCCATTTTCTTGGCTGAATATTGGTGTCTTATATCTTCTTTATCTCTGTATTCTCCCAGAGTGAGCTCCCTATGGCTCTAAGTACCATCTAAATGCTAATGATTCCCAAGTTTACATTTAAGCACAGGCCAATATCCTGGGCTATGGATGCCATTTGGTTTTCTTTGAGGGAACTCAAATTTAATATGGTTTAAGCAAAGCTTTTTATCACATCCAAATATCTACCTGTTCACAAACAAATAAAAATAGTTTTAAATAAAGAGTTTTAAAACAAGTCTTTGAAGTCATTCTTGAGTCTATCTCTCCAGCCCCCACTAATACAATTCAATCAAATCTTGTATCAAGTCCTAGTGACTGAAATTTTCAAATATACCTCCTTAGTTCCACTACTCAGCTTAGTTTATCTGTTTACATCAACCTTGAGAAAGGACCTTTCTTTACTGTAGTATTGGTAATCTACTCTACTGATCATTTCCATTTCCCAACTAACATGCTCTCATGTTTCCCCTCTTAAAGGTAATACTGCCTCTCTAAACAAGAACGGAGTGCTGAAAGGAGATAAAATAATATGCATGATAACCCTTTAGTAACAATAGTGCAAATCACACTGCCTAAAAGGGAAAGAGAAAGAATAAAAATGAGGCAGTAAGGGTAGGGCAGGAAACGAGACATTGATGGCAATAAATGTGTACTGGTGGTGGGATGGATGTTGAAATATTATATGACTGAAACTCAACCATAAACAACTTTATAACTATGTATCTCATGGTGATTCAATTAAAATTTTATTAATTGAAAATTATACTAAAAGGATAATCCTACAACCATATTTTCTGGAATAATTATAACAGTGCCTCATAGACTTTCTGCTTATGTTTGTTTTTCCATAACTATATTCCTATATCAGTTACAATGCCCACTGAAGTATAAATATGAGAATCTCTTCTATGCTCTAAATCCTTTCTAATGACCTCTGTAAACACTTAAACTAAAAATTAAACAGAATAAAAAACTAAAGACAAGTTTCTTTTTTTGTCTCCTAAGTTCCAAATAATGCCATGCTTATGGGCCATATATTCTCCACAAGCTCTTCTTGATGTTGATTAGACCCATCAACTCCTTTGTCACTACTAGGTATTTGGGTTTTCTATTTTCTTTTTCAGAAAACCCTTCTCTTATGCCTCATCCTATCTCTTAGGGCTCAGTTTCAGTACCTTCTCCATAGAGACCTGTCATGCCAGGCCAAATACTATTATATATACAAATAATCATTCTACTTGATAATATAATTTTCTTTATTAAAAAGGTATATATTTTTCTACTTCATGGTCTGTCTTCCACTGAAATGTTTCATGAGGGAAATTCTGCTCACTATATAGTCCTGAACTGAATCTAATGTAGAATACAGAATAGCAGCTCCACAAATATTCACTTAATAAGTTGACACATGCTTATCTCCACTCCTCCACACAACTCTCTAGAATATTTTGCCACTTTGTTAGCAACTTTTAGCACCTAGATCCATCCTATAGTGTTCCTTGTTTGTATTCCTAGTTGTCTGGAAATTAACTGTTCTTTGCTCTGTGCCTTTGTTCCCAATTCCACCTGTATCACAAAACTGGTAACAATTTCATTCTCTGCTGCTTATTGAGCACCTGCTCTATTCCAGGTGGAGGATCTAGTATCTCAAAAATATTGTCTAGTTTCAGAGTGGACTTCCAAGAACCACAAAGAAAGACTCAATCCTAGACTACATCCTATAAACTGTGCAAATATCAAGATCTTCAATTACAGAGGACTGATTTTGCCAGTCACAACTGAGAAGAGCATTTCCTGGCATCAGAAAAGGACGTTGGGGTTCGTCAACTAACCTGACCAGAGCCTGTAGTCTTTCCCATGACAATATACTTAAAGAGGGAAGACACCCAGTATCTTTTAGGCCGAGGAAATTCCCTTTCTAATTTCCCCAATACTTACTGTGCTTATGGGAGAAAAAAAAGACATAAAACCTTCCACACCCTTCTTCCTCCCCATCAATTTTTCTTTTTTTCATTTCTCTCATGTTGTAGCCATTTTAGCTGGTATTTATTCTTACTGTTTCTGTGTCTTGTTGGTGCCTGGTTGTTTTCTTTTCTTTTCTCTTTCTTTTTCCTTTTTCTCCTTTTAAATTGATATTGATAGCTCCTAAACAGAACCCTCCCAGCATCATTTTTCCCCATTTTTCCAACAGAGCCCCAGAGCTTGAATCATTTTGTTTTGCCTCATAAATGGAGGGGGGAGAAAAAAAAGTGAATGGTACCAGGAGCAAACAGTCGTATAAACATTAAGTGGAAATATAAAATGATCAGACCCAAATACCAAAACCAAAGTCATCAACAACAGAATCAAGATACCCAACCTACATCAAGATATATACAAAAGGGATTGGTGATACTAGCAGTCCAGGGAGCAAAGGGGGGAGGTATGAGATTCATGCTAGGAACAGAGTTGGAGTGAGGACAACACTGGTGGTGGGTATGTCCCTCATCACTGTCACTTTGTACCATATATATATATATATATATATATATATATATATATATATATATGTATGTATATATATATGTACGCACATATATATCTGTGGAAGATTTGAAATTCACATTGGTCACAATAAAGAAAAACCATAAACCAAACAACAACGATTTTCTAATTCAACCCATGCAAGAATAGTAAAAGTGGGGACTTGTGCTTTTCATGATAAATTTGACAAAGTTGAGTTTCAAAGAACTTAAATCACTGACACATGGTTCCAAAACAAGATAATACGGGATTCACAAATAGTGTATCTAATTCCAAAGGTCCTTCTCTTTTACCTAAATCTATATCCTACATCTTATTTTTTAGTTTTTATTTTTTGATAATT